>JAZHYW010055416.1:0-195293 GCA_037355805.1 Ixodes ricinus | reverse complement strand
TTTCTATCTGGACTCTCGTGGACATCAAGTGCGCGAGCACCAAAAGAACAGCGGAAGGCAAAGCGCGTGCCGAAGGCCAGGCGTTCGAAAGACACGGTTACAGTTCGTATATTCTTATGAGTAACATTAGGAGAAGAAGCAAATGTTAAGCAGGCTTATTTACCATGTAACGGCAACTAGAGTAGAAAAAAATAAAACAATCGACTTTTGTTGATTGGGAAGTTCAATATGGTAAGATTAATATAAATGCCAGAAATGTAGAATTATAATTCACATTTTGGGGGTCACATTTCACATAAAATTGCCGTTGCTCGACCCGCTAATACGATATACAGGAACAAATTTTGCATGAAAAATATTAGTTGTTTAGTCGGTTGCATTTCACCTATACGCGAGTCAAGCGTTTGGACAGAACGCTGTCCGACCTTGATATAAATCTTTAAAAACTCCATGTCATTTTGCTCAAGATCTCTGAGACAATACTTTGGTGGGAAATGTGAGAAAGGTGTTTGTTTATTTTCGACGTCTAGGATTGGTCTCGTCTTTGAGTAAATCATTTCAACATTGACTTTCCCGAGTAGCGCCAAGCATGGGGCTGCCTTGTGTGCTCTTGTCTTTGGAGGAGAGAGATCCGACAGAAGTCATGTCCTGAAGATCAAAGAAGATCACACTCAACCTTAAAAGAAGTTGAGTCTCGGGAAAGAATGTACGTTAAAAAGTTACGTCGGCGATGTGGAAAAGCCACCTACGTAAGTCCCGCCTTTTTTGTTTGCTCCCTTTCACGAGAGTGGTAATTAGTATAGATAACAATAAAATTACGAGCCATTCACTCTGCGAGGGTAGATGACCAGCAAAGCTGCTTAGTACACGATACAAACCCGCCCCTTGGAGATGGAGGACACTAGACACGCGCAACGGGACCGCCACCCCAGGAAAGCGGAAGGAGAAGGAAACTGGGGCACGCAAGCGGTTGGAACGACGACAAGGAGAGATGGCGGTGCGAGCGTAAACATGGCCGACGCGGGTCGCACAGCGGCAAATCTTTGAGAAACCTTTATTATCTACCTGAGAGTCTACTTACTGGTCTTGAAAATGGTGCTTATTGGAACTAATCTACCGCTCAGACCTGTTGCTAAATTATCTAAGCATCAAGGAGAATGCGGGGAATGGTGTTCCACGCGCCGTGCACGTGCCGGCGTCCGCAGCAGCATAGCCTCCTCTACTGGTGAAACAAAGCCTCGCAGATCGCAGCGAGACGCAGCCGCCGAAAGGAAAAAGGCAAGCGGCAGACAATGGATGAGGAGGAGAGGCATGTAACGGGCGCCCCGCTGCGGCAAGACGCTTCGAAACACACTCTTTCTGGGTGATGGAATGTGTAGCTCGTGCTCCTGGCGCGTTCCTCGCGCTATGCCGCTTCTTTTTCTCGTCGGGTTTGAAAACCATGTTCTCTGGATCCTCGGCGCTGCAAAGCTGTTGCGCTGGGTACCAATTTTCCCAGCAATGCTTTCTGCTACCAGATCCTCGCGCTCCAAATTTGCGGCCGGGCACTCGCTGCCTCCGTCGTCGAACTGCAGGCATTGTGGCTACAGAAGGCTATGACAGCAGTAACTGTTCTAAAGCAAAAGCTTAAAACAAACGGCATCTTCCACGCGCATCTGTCCACGCTTTAATTTGGTTATTAACTTCGAATATTTTTACGGGGAAGGTGTGCGCGTGCGGCGGTGCGAGCGTAGAGTTTTTGGTCACGCACACAAAAAATGCATCCATAAACAGCTTCATGCAAAATAAATTTCTCTCAGAAACACAGAAAAGCTAATGTTCTCAACCAGATTCCTCCGAGCTCGTTTTCCGCGCACACTACTGCGTATTACGACCACTCAGGGTTTGAGAATTGCGTCTTGCCATAAACCAGAGGCCCTCTAAACTTGTCAAACACAAAAGTTGGAGCCAAAAAGTTCGCGAAGCCCGCCGATTGGACTTTGGCGAAAAAAGCGCGAAGTCATCGTCGTGATCGGCCAATCGGTGCGCTCCGTCAACTTCGGCCCTAACCTTACGTTTGTGAGTTTAGAGGTTAATTAGTTAATACCGAGAAGCTTTCATGGGAAATTTGGTCAGTTTAACAAACAAAAAATGTCGAATTAGAATAATACGCAATGAAAAAGCTTAATAAGGCAAGCAAGCTGGGCAAAGTTAGGATAGGTTATTTTATGTTAAGTTTAAGTTTTCGCTCACATTTTTGTTACCTTTATTTTGGCATCATTAGCGTTCAAAAATGATATATATATATAAGTATTGCATTGATCTTTGGCGAAATTACCCTGCAGAAATTACCCTGCAGAAGCTCTGGGTGCAGATAGCGCTAGTCTCTCAATATTACGTTCAGTTGTTATAGACATGTGTCGTGTCGCACATACGTACGTACAGAAGATATGGCCAAACTTTGCAATTTATGGTGATTTCCGTAGTAGATATGTAATGGTTTTTAAAATCCGCATCGCAGAAGAAATCCCGCTCCGTGGAGCATGCTCTAAATCGACGAGCGGAAAATGGACTCAGGATTTCGAGCAATCCGCCGGACATGGTCTGTAGTGAAAAAAGGGCCACTGCTCGAACTTGATGAGTTTGAACATGACGAGTTGATTGAGCTCTCAGAAGACCAAACACAGCTGCCGCTGTCCAGCAGCAGAAGCAACACCCGACAGAGGTCGCGCTCATCATTCGTATTAATTATCCCGTGTAGCAAATAGAGAGAAATATTCCCAAGTTCGGCACCTTCCACTATTTCGGTGACCTCGAAACGTCGGTCACACATAGCAATATCGCCATCGGAAGAGATTAGATTGCATGGTCTTTAATATATGTAGAGCGGTATCAAACCATTACTTGCACAGTTAATACCTAAGTTACTTCTTGTTTCATCATAGATGAAAGTACCGGCGGCATTCTGTGCACAAAGGTAAACAATCAGCTGGGGAAAAATTAACAGGTCTAAGCTTGTGCCCGCTTCGTTCTTTTGATTTTATGTTCTCTTTCTGTTCTTCCTCTCGGGATCACAGATGCTAACGCTTACGATTTGCCATGCTCCAGTCCCGCCTTTGCAGCAACTCTAATTAAGGCGAAGTAGTAGCGTACGAGGTGCAGTGCACCAAGGAGGTTATAATGGCAGGAGGTGGCGTCCGTAAACTCTATTTATTGAACAAGGCCAATGGCAGTAGGCATGGCCACAAATTGTCCCCTCAGTTCCTCGGCTTTCTCCTTCTACTGTTGTCTCTTTCTTTCAGTTGAAAGTTTCTTATTTTTCTGCGCCGCAATCTCAGTACACATAGATAATTAATTGTCTGCAGCTCGCTCGCACACTCACTGTTATTTAGGGAACTCAAATAATGGGCGCTGCCATCTGAGTATGAGGCAGACAGCCGCGTTGCCATTCTATTGCCGTTGCAACGCCATTGTTTACCCAGTATTTACATGGCGGGCTACACTGAATCGGTGTCGAACGGTTGAGATTCCGAGCGCCACACTTGCCTGGCCAGTGGGAAGTCGGCGTGTGTCGGACGCTCAAGACACTGAGCCGAGAGCGTCGTCTAGAGCGAGTCGTTATAGCGCGGCTGTAGAAAGCGACCATATGAGGCGCGTAGGTAGGAACGTTGAGAATAGTACAGGGTTGACAAAGCCATAGAAACCCTGTGTAATGATGTCATCAATACGGGCGACAAAAAAGAGCAAGAAAATTGACCGTTAACGGTGCGAGAAGAAAAGGAGGTCGAGGAGAACGAGAAGTTCAGGGCGGAGAGCCCCGGACGCAATCGGTTCACCCGGAATGCACCGACGAAGCTGTCATCCATAGAAGTCTGCCGACCTGTCCTCACCGCCAACTCTGAACCGCAGGCCTGGCTCAAGAGCGAACCGGCAAAAGCCGTCCCGACAACCGGTTGACCGGTCACCATCGGTGCGCTGCGGCAGCTGGAGCCAAACGAGACCGGCTTCCACCACCGGTCAAGGCGCGCAAAACCAGCGCGCAAGCCTAGTTGCCAAGCTCGGCAAGTCCGGAACTTTGGATGTACGCCCTTTTCTTTTGTTGTCTGCGCTGTACGTTCACGTTCTTACGTGGATTCGGAAAGTAGAACAGCAACTGGGTGCAAACATATTTCTTTGATAACTCAAAAATCAGACGGACCTCTCAGTTTCCCTTTCTCTACCGTAAAGAACCCGACACCCTGCTTCCAGCACGCGTTTGTGGCCTTTCGTCATAACGAGAACGCTCTTGTGCATCTACACTTCCTTTCGTGCGCCGATCGTATCGAAAGCCAGCCGTGACAGCGGGCAGACGAAGCAGACCATGGGCACGGAGCAGACGTAGACTGAGCGTAAACGCGTCCGACCAAGCTAAGAACAGGCAATTAGAGCAGCGTCGGTGCGCAAGGCAGTCTGCGAATGAGTCCCTTTTCTGGCGTTGTTAAGTGTGACGTCACGCCCGTTCCGTCACTATCTCGCTTAGCGAACGCACCACGCCACTCGACTTGGTCGCACGAGGCGCCGCCCGCCGTTGATGCTGGCAAGTTTTTTGGCCCTAGTTTCGACAGAAAGGGACCTACGCTTTCTAATTTTACAAGAAAAAGCCGACCCGTGAAATACACCTTTGACAAAAGTTTAGATTCCTACGTGCACGCGTCGATTTCAAGGTCCATTTTAGATCGAGCCTAGTGACTTGAGACACCCTTATTTAACGTTGATCGGTGTGAGAATAGTGGAGCCATTAAATCATATTGGTCGCCATTCCAAATATAATTCTGACAAAGCGATTAGAATCTCTTGAGGGCTATAGTGAAAGAATGTCATCCTTCGAATGAGTGTAAAATAGATTATTGACAAATTAAATAAATAAAACAAATATTTGAAGATTACAAGGATGAGTTGCCTGCAATCAAAAAAGAACGATAATGTTAATACTTTGCTGTAGTATACTTTATTTATAGGTCAAGCTTCCAATTCTAAAATAAATCCTCATACTTTAATAAATATTGCTTAAAAACTGCAGTAGCAGGTAGCACGCAAGATAAACGCCCAGCTTAGCAAAAGCTATCAATCCTAGGTCTAAGTTGGGCATGCAATACGAGTATTGTTCACTGGCGTTTTCTTGCCCTTCTTGGCTCGCCACATAACCGCCAAAATACCAGATTTGACAAAAAAAAATGCCACGTACGAACCGAAGAAAAAGGAGGAAGTTTAAGCCTGGCACTTAGAAAAATCGTACCCCAGTCTCAGTTTAATTCAACCTGGCACTTGTTTCGCAACTTGGGCCCAAAGTTGCTAAACGACAACACGAAAAACCAGAAAAAGAACAATAACTCTGGAATTAGTCTTACGACTTGGGGCCAAATATGCCAGACGACAGCGAAACTACTAGCACCGAAGCCTAACTTTGGCACTTCTTTAGTGAATTAAAGTCAATATACCCAGTCTCTACAAATAAGGAAAAGTTTGGTTCTATCTTGGCCTCCTAGGGCTTCTTAATGTCCTAAATACCCAGACAATAAACAAACAAAAAATGTTTAATGCCCAAAAGAATTGTGTTACCTGGAAACCGACGGTGTATTTTTTGTTTTATCTGTCGTTCGTAAATTATCACAGCTGCGATAAACCAATTCAGTCATTGTCAAATCATCTTAATATCAATTTACACCCGCAGTGTACCATTAGAAGTAACTCAATAAATAATAGAGCATGAGCTATCTGAATTTGGTCCGGCGATAGCGTATGCTAATGGACGTCCACTGTCTTCCTCTTGTTTACAAACGACGACTTCGAAACGGAGGAAATTGAGTCCGGTAGGTCGCAAACGCTGTCTAACACGTTCTGCGGGAGAGCGCGGTTCACAATTTTAGGCGCAGCTCTTAGGCACCCGTTTGCTGGCTAGAGCGGCGTCGGCGTAGTCGTTGGCGTAACCGCGGGGGAAAATTTTCCGCTAAACTTATTGGAAATTTTTCCGCTAAATCTAGCGGGGAAATTTTCCGCTAAATGTAGCGGGGAATTTTTTTCTGCTAAATTTAGCTGGAAATTTTTTCCGCTAAATTTAGCGGGGAAATTTTTCGCTAAATTTAGCCATGAATATTTAGCGAGGAATGCTTTTCCGCAAAATCTTGTCGGCGAATTTTTTTTCGCTATGTTTAGCGGGAAAATGTTTTCCGCTAAATTTAGTGGGGAAATTTTTTCCGCTAAATTTGGCGGAGAAATGTTTTCTTGCTAAAATGTAGCGGGGAAAGTTTTCCGCTAAATTTAGCCGGGAAACGTTTCCGCTAAGTTGCGGGAAGCGTTCCCTACATTTAGCGGGAATTGTTTCCGCTAAAATTAACGGGGAAATTTTGCCGCTAAATTTGGCAGATAAGTTTTCCTTCACGTTTACAAATTAATTCCCCACATGATTACACATCTTAGAATGGGGACCGAATAAATCCAGGGCTAGAAGAGCGCCATGAAAATGCCGAAGAGTCGGCTATATCGTTTCGAACCAAGTATTAATTTGCTACCTTTACATCTAGAAAACGAGAGGAAGCCCTAAGAAAAATACTCGTGACCATGATTGGGGTGATTCGTAAACAACATGCGGAATTTCTGGCGAGGCCATGTTTTGCACCACAGGCGTGTCATAGTAGGAATTTGAGTTTCAGGTAGTTTTGAGTATTTGAGGTTTAAAGGCAGATTTTTGAGCATTGTAGGTACAATATCAACCAAGATCCGGCTTTGGAAGGGATATGACTGGCCTGATTGATTAACAAGTAAACAGCGCTACTTTTATAGAAGTTGCTTAATACCTGTTGAAGTTTAGGCCTAAGACAACTATATTCTTTCAAGATTGAGTGTAACGCTTAGAATGTCAGAGATTCTCCGTACTAAATCTTTATTTCAAAATGGCTGTCTCTCATAAATTAATTTTTGTTGCTCCAAGCTTTCTAGATCATTGAGCTAAAATCATCCAATTTCTATCTGGAAGCAAATAATAAGAGCAAGATTAAACGAGCAGAAATGTTTGGGTCTTAGATTCAAAATATTGGAATTCACCGAGCTATCTGCAAAAAGACATAGATACTCTACTACGTATCTGCAAACTAATCAAATTAAGCCATATTCGAGGTCATTTATAGGGTAATTAATTTTGACAGTTTATAATTTTAGTGCTTTTTAATTTAAATGATGATACCTTTGTGAGATCGAAATAGAACTGCACTTACAATTACTTATTCGCAACAGCAAGCATAAAGCCCGAGGATGCTAAAGTTGGCCAAGATTATCGACGCCATTCTGCAGCAGTCTCAAATCTTGACCGAATAGTCGTATTTTAGTGGTACATTTTGCCTTGTAATATTTCAAAACGTAAACCTCTTTGTAAAAAAAAAAAGAAAAAAAATTCCAATGTATTTGCTAGTGTCAACGGCGGACCTGTTCGCAGGCGACCAAGTTGGATCGGTTTACTGCGCGCTCCATCTCCCGATAAACGCAGCAACAACAGAGTGCTTCGTTGTTCACTGCGCCTATTGGGAGGTGGCGCCGCAGGTACAGACTCATCGCTGAGTGCCTGCATGTTAAGCCTGGCGTCCGGGAACACGTCCTGTCACACTGGCCAGGTTTGTTGGGCTCGAATTTAAACGAAGCGGCGGATGCTTTAAAAAATCACAAGCCAAAATGCACCGCCTAAATACAGTTTCGAGGAGTGGAGATTTGTATGTGCAGGCACAAATGTTTCGGGCCATTTCTGAACAAACCTCGAGATTAGACGCCTTGTGCAAACCAATATTATTACATTTATTTTTATATTTAAACTTGTTGGGGATACTAATAAGAAATATTTATCAATTATATATCTTAAATTATTGAGCGCAAGCATTGTCAAGATTAAATTTTGAGCTTTACCAATTGTATTATTATTCTCGCAGATATCGTCGAGAGTCGGCGGCTCCCAAATCTACCACCATCAAAGTTTTTGTTATATCTGCGGTTGACCATAACGCGTGAGATTCAACCTACCGAGTTAATTATGTACATCGCCGTCTTAATGATTGCGGTAAGTGAGCCCATTGAAGAAATGGCTCCATATTAATTACGTTTTTTAATTGAGAACAAAATGCGGTGTTCAAGTGACATCGGCGGTTTAGCGTTCAGTTTCACTCTCACCTAGCGATGGCCGCACCACCATGCCAGAAATATCGCTTTCAATTAAAATTACCACGAGCATCAAAAAAAAAAAATGGAAGATTTTTGAATATTTTGATTTCTATAAAATGTCGCTTTCTCTTAAATGTTTTGTATCTGCAAAATACGCTTTCGCCCTAAGTTATACGCTTCATAAATGTCATATATATATATATGTATAAATCAAGGACTGAAGTGGTGTCCAGCGTCCACTGAACAGGAAGTGTTAAGGGCTTCTTTAATATTGTCACGAATGACCAGTGATGAAACGACGAATAACTGAAGGAAACTAAACATTTGATGGGGCGAATTTGCGCCCAAAACATAATAGAAGAAGGCGATAGCGCAGCAAGCGTCGACGTCGAGCTTCGTAACAGCAAGATCAAGCGCTAGAGCGAAACTGACCCCGGCTTAGCCACGCGGAGCCGCTTATGATAGTATACGCGTGGGCTACTGGAACATTCGAGTAGAACGTTTGGCGCGTAGAACATCGCAACTCGATCAGACGACAAGGCTCCTCGAACCTTACGAGAACTGCTAAACTGAAAGAACAAATAAATAGCAGAAGAGTCCGCTCTCGGGAATCGAACCTGGGGCCTCCGCGCGAATGCCAACACGGTAACCATTCTGCCACGCACGCACTCGCTCGCCGGCGCGCGTGAAAATATAACAAAGGGTCATTCATGTACAGTGTACACTTACACCCTTGTTTCACCTTGGCACTCTTAACCTGCAGTTACGCCAAGCCGCATTTGGACACAATACTTGCGGACAACATTTTGTGGCTACGGAGTCAAGCTGTAAGCGCACGTGGGCTTGAGCATCTTGAGGCACCCCATCAAAGCAGTGCACTCGCGCTCCTTCACTTATTCTGAAATAGATGTCCGAGAGTATAGTGTTGTAATTGTGTTGCCGCCCTAACAGCAGGTTGAAGGTGTGTTAACGTGCGTTTAAGGGTGCCCGTGTAACACTGGGGTGTTAGTGCCATGCCTCTCCCCATTCTTAATTACTGACGTCTCGCTCCCTTGGAGAGACTAACTCTCCAGTATTAGGTGAGTATAGTGCAAATGTATACGTGTATTTTATGATATTTACTTACAATTCAAGGTGCTTGATGATCTACGAGAGAATAAATCAAACTGATTGGCTTGCACCCTTTAGCGTAATAAATTCAGAATTCGTGATTTTATGTTTTTGCATAAGATTGTTAATGATGTTGATTTCAAGGATCTACTAATCTGTCTATATTTACGAGTTCCTCAATACTTTAGTTGAGTACGTGCATGGTTTCATCCTTTTCATTTTAGCATGACGCTGATGGCATAAGCCGTCTCACAAAGGCTTATTAATAGATTTGAATCCAACTTCGCCAAATTTGGCATTGATATGATGGGATGCGAACAAACATTTAGAAAGCGAATCGCCGACTTGCTTTCATTGTGACACAGTGAACGTTTCTTCTTTAGATATGAATTCTTATTAATATGACGTAGTGCACCATTAAAAAGGTGTATCGCTGTTTGTGTGAAAAAATAATAAGGCCATTGAACGAATGAATATTCATTGGCAGCATGAGAAAATCATGGCATGGCGAGCCCCTATCGTTTTATCATTGCTCTGCAGCCAACAAATTAAAGAATTAATCAATAAGAACGTCAACATAAGGAATCGCGAAGACAAGACGCGATCAGAATAATAAACTATGCCTTGTGTTTCTTAAACTCCGGAGGCGATAGATTGCTCCTTGTCAAACCATACAGCTGCCAATCACAGTGGACTTTATATCGGGCCATCTATACAAATCCGAAGCATTCGTCTGTTGTAGAAAAACAATTTTGATCTTGCTCCAGTGACTCAATGTAATTCAGCTATGCGTAACTTGGGGTTTACAAGGGATATTACGAGGATACATGCGGCTGAACCAAAGACTGGGCTTGCCCTTCACTGGATGATGACTGCGAAGTCAGGGATCCGCATTACAAATACACTCGTTTCGAAATTTGAGAGCAAGTGCACAGTCGTGCGCAACTTTGTTTTATTATTATTCTTGGTATAAAAGGTTAGACTCGACATCAGAAACTATTCATTGAGTGTCGCGCATAACAAGAGGCATGCAGTAAGTTTGTGGAAGAGAACGGTTTTCAAGGATTGTATTGAAAGCTTGTTTTAGGGCGAAGCTCTTAGGGTCTATGCCTCGTTCGTCAGCGTCCGTGCTCACATCGATTGCCATCCCATCTGTCTTCTTAAAAAAGAGAAAAAAATGTTCGCGCGAGTCGACAGGATTCGAAGCCTGTGCGGGGAGACCCCAATGTATTTCTGGTCCATCGCCTGTAACTTTACTCGGCTCGCGACTGCGGGACGAGTAGAGGCATCTGAGGATGTGGTAGTAACTCTAGAGCTGGGATTTTGTCATGGACAGAAACACTGCATGTAGCACGCTCAACGTCTATACAGGATGAGGGCGCTCAGCGGTCAAATGCGTATAATAATCGCGTTAAACTTTGCATGCATTGGCTAACGTTTATAGACGAGAGGGCGCTGCGGTCAAATGCTCAAATGCGTATATAACCCCGTTCCATCACCTACACATTCTCTTTCTGACATGGACCGTTGACTTAAGCGGTGGAGATGCGTTCCCGCTGGCTTCTAGCGGATCCAGGCTGATCCGCTAGAAGAACCACTGGCTCTGCATTTCACCGACCATAAAGCAGTAATAATGAAGTCGAAACGCAAACCCGGAACTCAACACTACCTATGAGCAATAAGCAAAAATCTAGCACCATCAGCACTACCCATGAACAATAAAATCAGTATCATCAGCACCACCAGAGCTTCGCTCCCAATCCGCAGCATCATTCACCACGGAGAGATGCGGTCATTTTTTGCTCTGCTTTACAAAGAGCGCGGGAATGGAACAAGCTTCCACCTCATGCAGTGGCTGCTGAAAGTCTGGAAGAATTTGCTTCCATAGTGTCAGACATCTTAATCTGTCGTTAAATTGTCAACAGTTTTTTCCCTCTCCTTTGTTTGAAAAGTAATGGATTCGTAGTAATGATATGCGCATTTTCGCGCTTGCTTTCTTGTGTTGCGTAACCTCTACTCCTACCCTGTTCCTGCGTAGAACCAATAGTATTTGGAGTCAATAAATATATGTCAGATCCTCTAATGTTCACTTCAAGGTCCCGCACTAGATTGATCATGGACCTTGTAATCTGTGTAGAATGTAGGCCAGCACGAAGTCTGTGACCATTTTTGTGGTATGTAACTGACATTTTAAGGAAGGTAGGGTGTGGTGGGTTCCAAGTATCTAAGCATCAATCCACAACAAGTGAGATGGCAGCATTTATCGAGAAACACACCGAAGAACGAATGACAAAGAATAAAGCGTGAGCATGTTCAGCAATGCCATACGTTTCGTATGTTGTTTTTGAGCGAAACAAAAAAAGGAAATAGTGAACTTGTGTAATAGTACCGTTCGTCTACGGTCTTTGTATATATGAACGAATGCTTTAAAACGAAATGTGTTGTCTTGCAGGTCAAAGAGGAACTCGCTCAATGCAAGATTCGATGTGGCGAGCGAAGAGGATTCTCGAGAATGTGGTACACAGTTAGTGTCCTCGACGGAATGAGTTGTGGTGAGGGCAGGGTAAGCAACCAGATGCGATCAGTGGCTCAGGCGTCACCGACGTTCGACTGATTTTGTTCGTCCCCCTAATGGTCATAGCTTTAGACACCAAAGAGGTATTCAGGGTTCGTTTGTAAGCGCCAAGAATCAAGGGTGCAATTTTAAATCAAGGGAAAAAAAACACTCAAGAGACATGCTTTGTAGACCCAAATCACTCACAACGTTTTTAAGAATTCGGTAGCTCCTCGTGCGATTTTCATTAATTATTTTGCGTATTTATTTGTGGTTACCCCGCAGCGCTCGATGCATTATAGCAGGGGGGGGGGGGAGTACATTTTCGCGAAAACAGAAATACAGTTCACATGTATAAAAAGAAAAAACATAAAAAAGACGTAAGTTTGCAGGTAAATAGAACTCGAAAGAATATAGTTACAATGCGAAGCTGCGGAAGCAGGAAACAATTATTTAGAAACGTAGAGTTTTATATTACTCGATTGTAATAGCGAGGGGTAGATCGACATTGCACCTCGACTGCAAGCGGCATAGGTGTCTCACGCTCGCTAATTCATTGCTTTTTCAGACGTGCCGCGCCGGTGAATGCAGGGAATGGAAAGGTATTACAGTGGTGAAACGGCCGCCAGTGAAGGTGGCGACGTCTACCGGTAACGAGTCGCCGCATGAAGGTTGCAATAAAGACGAAGCGAAGACGAAGAGAGAAAAGAAAAGAAGAAAACAGAAGGAAGATTAGAAGCGAAAAGAAGAGGAAGAAAAAAGGAAGGAAGAAGAAGAGAAAAAGGAAAAGAAAGAAAGCGAAGACGAAGATGACGACGAAGACGACGACGATTAGAATAATGTGTGTCCCGAAGTCGCGCTGCTGTGATGGGCTAGAAGAGGGAGGTGCGGCGGGCGTTCGCTGCTCCCAGCGACCGAGAGCGATCCTTTGCAAAATGGCACCACTTGCAAATAAAGTCCCTCGATAAAATTGACGCCTGGCGTTTCTTGTAAGTACCGCCAATAAGAACGGGTATGACACGTGTTACAAGCGAGTGTTCCTCCGTCGTTCACTTCCGAGGGCCTCTCATTTCAGTGCATCGTCGCCTTTTGCTAGAAAGGGCCGCAAGTGGCGAATTCGCCGCAACTTGCAAACGCAAACCCATCAAGGGGCTTTTACCTATAAGGTGGCAGCATCGCCACAAAGGCAGAGAGAGATAATTTATTTGGAACTTGTTATCCAAACAAAAAATAAATCAGTTAAAAACGCTTAAGACGTTTACAGTCATGGGCATACTAACCGGATGGGCAAGGGGGCGCTTGCTCCCCCCCCCGTTCTCGGAGCGGGGGGCAAGCATGTGTTTCCCCCCCCCCCTCCCCTGAAACAGCAACCACTGGGCAGGGCAAACACTGGCCGGCGACACCCAAGGGATACCAAAGCCCCCCCCCCCCCCGGCCCTAAGGGGGGGGTCTGGTTTGCCCCCCTACTCGAAAACAAGTTGGTACGCCACTGTTACAGTCCCCTGTATCGCCGAATTAAAGCGCAGCTCTTGAGGAGGAGGAGGGAAGGGTACCAAGGGAGAAGGTGGAAAGTCCCCCTGCTACTAACATGGGTGTAGATCGACGTGTGCTTAACGCAACTCGCAGAAAATGCACATCTTTGGTAAGAGCATCGCGTGTAAATTTGGCGGGAATTTAGTGGGGCACCTTTTTCCCCTAGCTTTAGAGGGGAATTTTTTCCACTACATTTATCGGGGAAATTTTTTTCACTAGATTTAGCGGGAAATTTGTTCCACTAAATTAAGCGGGAAAATGTTTTCCGCTAAATTTAGCGGGGAAAGTTTTTCCACTAGATTTAGCGGGAAATTTTTTGTCCACTAACTTTGGCGGGACATTTTTTCCTTCTAGATTTAGCGGAGAAAGTTTTTCAGCTAGATCTAGCAAATTTTTTCCGCTAGTGACGTCAAACATGACGTCACTGGTGACGTCACTGATGACGTCGTCAGTGACGATGACGTCATCAGGATGACGTCAAGTGATGTCACTGGTAGGTCCTTTGACGTCACGTGTGACGTCAGTGACGTCACGCATCCCATAATGCACCGCGCGGTTACGCCGACGGCGACGCCGACGGCTACGGAGACGGCGACGGAGACGGCGACGCCGCTCAAGCAGGAAACAGGTGACTAAGAGCTGCGCTTTAAAAAACGTTTGTACGAGATTTAGTTCCCATTTACGACTGAACAATACGCCAACACGGTGAATGCAGCGTAAGCTGTGTATTTTGTTAGCATTTCCTTTTATAACCCCGGTGCGCAAGGTGGTACTGTTTCCAGCGTACCGATTGTACTGGTCTTCCTTATTCATGAATGGCCGGACCGCTCTCACCCGTTCGATACCTCACCTTCTATCCCACCAATACATTGCCGATGGTGGCAAAGGCGATGGGTTCCGAACATATGACAGAGTGGCCTCACAGGGGCAACGTAACCCCGCGAGGTCACGTGATCCCGGTGACGTCACATGACCCCCTGAGGTCACGTAACCCTCGTGGGGCGACGGCGACACTCGCTCGGAGGGGGGAGTAACAGACAGGCAGAGGTCGGCATTTAGGTCGCCCTCACTCACCCTCACTCTCACAGCCACACTCACCTAAGCCCCTCATCCACCCTCACAGCTACACTCACCTTCACCCCTCACTCACCCTCATCCTCAAAGTCACACTCACCTTCAGCCCTTCACTCACCCTCACTGAACCTCACAGGCCTCATGCCCCTCATGCACTCATGGCCCTCACGCGCCTCGCGCACTCACTGCCCTCCCAGACCCTATGGCCCTCAGCCCCTCACCACCCTCACGGCCCTCACGCACTCATACCCCTCAGGCACTCATGGCCCTCACGCCCCGCACTCACTCACCGCCCTCACGGTCCTCACGCACTCATAGCCCTCACGCCCCTCACGCACTCATATCCCTCACGCACTCATGGCCCTCATGCCTTGAGGCCCACTTCAGATGGGGCCATTTCGCCCAGAAACTTGACGTCGCAACACCAGCAACACGGGCCGCCCGCGTTCACATGCAGCAACCAATTGCTGCAATTCGCCATCATCATCATGAAATTTTATTTTTCTTGCACTATTTAGACACACAATTACGCACTATAAACGTGTTTTTATGTATTTAAATCTCGTTGAGAATACTAAAGCATCTTTCTGAAACAGTTTATTTCCAAAAACGATCAATTTCAAACCAGAACCAAGTCTCTTGTTGTCATCGTCACCGGCACGATGTATCACGGGAAAATATCGCGTCCGTGATTGGATGCAGTCGCTTTAAACGTCTTCGAATTGCTCCGAGTTGCTCGCTTGTTTCGAGCCGGACCCGATCTCAGCAGTCCGTGTCGATCTAGGAAAAGCTAGGGAACAACTCGCCAGCAACACCAAAATTGCTGAGAAAGTTGCTCCGTCTGAAGGGGCCTCACGCACTCACCGGCCCTCACGCCCCTTCACGCACTCATGGCCCTCACACCCCTCACGCACTCACGGCCCCCACGCCACTCACACACTCACCGCCCTCACGCCCCTCACGCACTCATGGCCCTCACACCCCTCACGTACTCACCGCCCTCACGCCCCTCACACACTCATGGCCCTCACACCCCTCACTCACTCACCGCCCTCACGGCCCTCACGCACTCACAGTCCTCACAGCCCCCACAGCCCTCACTCACCCTCACACTCATGAATTTTCCTGGTTCAGAAACTCACTCACCTTCACCTCACCCGTGAAGATCAGGGCTAATGAGGGTGAGTGAGGGCCCTCATGGGTGAGGTTTGCCGAGGCATGCAGACAGGATGAGGAGGTGAGGAGGAGGGAGGAGGGGTATACCTTCCTCTTGGAACCCTTCCCTCCTCCTCCTCAAAAGCTGCACTCTAATTCGGCGTTACAGGGAGTTGTAAACGGCTTTCATTTTTTTCTTCTACACTAGTGGTGATTTGTGGAGGGTCAACCTACACATCTCGTTTGGTTTGAGCACACAGCATAATCTGTACATGGACGTCAAGACGCAAGCGAGCAGCGATAGGTGATATTGTAGCAGCGTAACGTCATGGGTTTTCGCGAGAACTTCGAGCTGACAAAATGCCGACGGTCCGACGGATGAAATTTGGCTGTAGGCCTGTTGGATTCCGTTTATTGCCAGAGGGAGTTTAGGAAACGAAGGGTGTGAAAGGATGGTCATGCCAGTACCCCAATCGCAAGCAATTAGACGCGGTTGCAAGGAAGTGGTCATATTCAAACGTAAAGGTTTATACGAGCTTTTATGCGGCACTCTTTCCTAGCAAGACCTTTTGCCGTTCAAGCATCACCAAAACACGTTCGCAAGATTTTAATTCCCGCTATAGGTATATGACGTGCTGTGTTTTCTTACTTGTCAATTTCCAAGAGAAAAAAAGAAAAAAATCTCAGCGCGTTTACGGTATTGTGTGACGTTTTCTGACAGCGGTGGTAACAAGCTGCAACTGAAAGGGCCCGTTCACACACGTGCAACAGAGTACGGCCGAGGGAAACAAGACCGGTTTTTAAGCCTCTTGCGACGTCTTAGGACCAGCTCCGCAGCAGCGCATCCGGTCCTAAGACGTCGCAAGAGGCTTAAAGACCGGTCTTGTTTCTCTCGGTCGTACTCGGTTGCAAGTGTGAACGGAGCTAAAGTCGCGTTCATCGGATCCGCTACAAACTCTCCGAGTACTATCCATACGGCGTGTATACGTTTGTTTGTTCTTTTGCGCACGTCGTGCGCTTGTTTACCCGCATATGCGTCTACTGCCTGGTTTTGTTTCCCCTCCAGCCGTATTCCAAGAGGATGCTCTGGAGGATTAGAGGAGTTTCCGGTCTCGTATGATCGCGCGCATTCGCCGGCACAACGGGGTGCCGACTAGAGCGGCAGCGGCGGCGGCGGGCACAGCAGGCAGTCCCAGATGCAGCGGCAGGAAAATATCACGCGATTAATTGACGTGGCTTATGATGTCACCACAGGATTTTCGCGGCGAACAACCACGTAATCCCCCGAGGAAGTTCCCGCTAACACCTGTCGCTGTAAAACAAGGCGAGACATCGAAAACAAAATAACCTATAGTTTTAATTTGACGCGCGAATTTCCTCTATGAGTTCAGCGCCATATAGCTATTGCTGTCGAGAAGCGACAAATACCAGCACTGAACTTCGAGAAGGCAGCGACCGTTGAGCTTTCGTTCGTTTTTCAAGAGCTCCTTTCTGGGAGTAAAGGTCTCACCTTTAAAGTCGGGAACTTTAAGCCGTGAAAGTTTGCTCGCTACGCGCGCGAGCTGCTGGCTCGTGGCAGGGTCGTGCACCCCAACCCCGCTGTGGAAACAAAAAGCCCATCTGCATTCTCCTTTTGCACGGAGCCCATACATTTCACTGTCATCTTAAGCGTGAATGGAAGACTATGACGTCAATGTCGTTGCGTGTGCTCGCGCACACCGGCGGCTGCTGGCTCGCTGAAGGATCGTGCGCCACTTATTATGGACACGGAAATATTTGGACCAGCATCCCTTTATAAAACGTATTCATTTTAATAGTTTAATGACTCGAGAACAAAGTTTCCGTTACGTCACTTTTCCGATTACCTAGAATGAAAAAAAATTTCCTGCCAATTTGAATTATTTGTTCTGCTGTTTAATATTGTATTATATGCAACCGAATTAGAAACATCTAATCTTTCGATTCTACCAATTTGTGTAATCCACTCTCCTGTCGCAGAATTGCCTCGAGGATTGCTTGGTTGGACACTCGTACAAAAAAGGGTGCCATTACAAGGGAGGTAAAAATATTATCACGGCTACAGGGAAATTTTTGTAGTTCCAAAAGTAGTAAGATTACTGTTGTGAATATTTGTTAATACATTTATTGAAATGGTTACAAAGTTACACCGAGAACCAATTGATTTCAAGCAAATTGATTACCTGTAATGAGTATCGCACAAGTGTCTCGTGGTGCAAAGTCAGGCCCAGTGTCACAGCGCAGAGTGCTTTATAGGTCCGAACATATTTTCCTAAATGCTTTGCGAAAAGAGTAGGTGAACCAGATTTCTTAGAATATACCGGGTGTCCCAAGGAGCGGCCAGGCTCTTTAAATCGACCGTAAGATTTTCTTTCTTAACCTATCGCCTTACGAATTTGTGCAGCCTTGCCCACAGATGGTGCATTTTTTTTAATTTTCAGAGAGAATTTTATTGAGGAAAAATAAAGAAAGAAAAAGTCTTAACTCCTATGCAGGTGGAGCGAAGCCACCGGTCTTCAAACAATAGGGTGCCCTATGGTTTGAAGACGGGTGGCTTCGCTACGTCTCATAAGATTTAAGCCTTTTTCTTTCTTTACTTTTCCTCAAATAAATTCACTTTTTGCGAATTAAAAAAAAGAAGGCATCTGTGGGAAACGTTGCGTTGCCCACAGATTGTGTTTCCCACAGATGTGACTACATCGCAGTCGCGATAGGTTAAGAAACCGAATTTCGCGGTCGATTTAAAGAGCTGGCCGCTCACTGAGACACCATGTGTATCTTCCGATAGCAATGGAACAAAGGCCTTGAGAAAGAAAAACGATGCACAAATGTTTCGGCTGATTTTGTTTTACTTGTAGTAACTTAACTAGTTTAAATGCGTTGTAAAGAAGTTTCAAAATATTTTTTAAAATATAATTTTTTGATTTCTTACGACCAGTCAGTTTTAGCCTGACAAATAGTTTTAAAGCATTTTTTATTTCCTCAGATGAATGCTTGCGTCAGAATGACTAAATGTCGTAGGCACCTCATATCGATATAAATGTTTTCTAGATCGCCTTTTTCCCGAAAACTTTTTTTACTAGACTGGCGAATTGGGCAAGTTAAATAATGACTTAAAAGTATATTTATTTATTTATTTATTTATTTTAATACCCTCAGAGCCGACGGCATTATAGAGGAGTGGGTTGTCTTCAACAAGAAAAAATATACAATGAATAACTTAAAGGCAAAGCACATATTAGAACAATAGAAATTAGAAACAGCAGTTTTAAACAAATCATCCGCCTGGATTATGGCGATTGAGGTGGGAAGGCGGTTCCAATCCAAATAAGTTTTGGGAATGAAAGATTGTTGAAATGTGTTCGTGCTACATAGTGGTACACCTACTTTATGAGGATGATCAAGACGGGATGAAACATAGAAAGGTAGTGTGAGGAGACGTTGACTGAGGAATGAGTTAGTGTGAACTACTTTATGGAAGAGACACAAACGGGCTACCTTTCTGTGAGGTAAGACTAGGCAAAGATAAGTTAGATTTTATATAGGTGATACTTGCAGGGCGTTGATAATTACTAAGGATAAAACGAGCGGAACGATTTTGAACAGCTTCTAGGGGGTTAACCAAATTTAATAGGCTCGGGCTCCAGATAGACGACGCGTATTCGAGCTTTGAGCGTACAAGTGTTTTATAATGATTTAATTTCAAAGAGGAGGGAGCTAAAGAAAAATTACGTTTTAGATAGCCAAGCATGCGATTAGCATTACTAATAACGTATCCAATATGTATTTTCCAGGAAAGATCAAATGTTATGTGTACGCCCAGGTACTATGTAAGACGATACAGAAAGTAAAGGAACATTGTTAAGACAGTAGCAGGGAGAAACTGGATGATTACGAGACACTCTCATTACTTTGCACTTAGTTGTGTTAAGCTCCATATGCCAAGTTTCACACCAATGAAGAATGACGTTAATGTCTGTCTGGAGCTTGATAACATCTGAATCATCATTAATTTCACGGTGAATGACACAATCATCGGCAAAAAGGTTATAAAGCGCTAACAAAGACCAGGACAAAAAAGGAAGCCGAACAGGACGAGCGCTCCTCCTGTCAGCCTTCCTTTTTGTCCTTGTCTTTGTTAGCTGCTTTATAGATATTTTAATCCCCTTTTGTTTTTGTGGCGCGTCCGCTAGGTGTCGTTCGCTATGCTATTAGCCCAGAGCCGTTTATACTGAGAGAGTTTGGCCGATTGTCGGAGCTTCTTGCCCGCTTGAACCAGCGGATTTCGCGATAACACAAAATGGCGTTACTACTTTATCTTTTTTATTCCTGAGAAATCGCAGAGTTCCTATGAGTAAAAGCGACAAAATGACGGCCGGAAGTAGTCATTCCCCAGTCATCAAACTACGCTGCTGTGGCTGCCAGACTATCAAAATATCCTTAAGAAGGCCAAACGTTTTTCAATATAAACGGCTCTGTATCTGCCCAGCTTATATGGACAGAAACCACGGTACCGTTGGAATGTTGGATACACTTGCTTGCAGTAGAAAGTGATTTTTGTTTCTGAATTTTATGGGGAATATAAAGTTTGCGCGAATGTCTGCGGAAAAAGAAAATCTTTTGAAGAGTCCTTCTGAGTTGGCTTTGGGAGCGGCGTCCCTGGTGGTGCAAAAATGCCTATCCGCCTATATCCGCTTGTGTGCGGGAAACATTCAATTACTTTGCGAGTGACTTTCTTCTGTTGAACTTGTCAACTGGTAGATAAAAAAGCTTTAGTCTCTGCCTCCGCAGCTATATTGGTTCTAAAGTGTGATCTGAAGGTACGCGTTTCCGGCGTAAAATATCAACCAACTACACAATAACCCTACCATGCCGACTATGTGATTTCGCTAGCCTGTGGCTGTTACGAGTCTATGGGGGCGACATTTAGAGGTTGCTGCTGTGTATCTTGGTCACACGGTTCTTGTCAATATGCCCAGGTAGCGCATTTCTTTGGATTGGTTTATTTTGTTTTGTTTGGGAATCTGTTACTTTATAAAGCCAGGAGCTCTTAGGGCCAAACTTGACCTTCTTTGGTCAGAGTATGGGTACCTTTTCTCTGAATCTCCAAACAAGTGCCAGAGTTAGGCTTCAGTTCTGGCTGTTTGGTCTTTATGTCGCAACTTTGGGCCTAGATTGCCAAGAATGTACCAGGGTTTGAATTCACTTGTGGTTGTTTGGTCTTCAGGTGGCAAACTTGGCCATAGATCGCCAAACAAGTTCCAGATTGAGGCTTCACTGCTGCCTCTTTAATTCATGTGGTATCTCCAACTGCAAGTCTGGCACTTTAGGAAGTATGTGGCGATTCCAAGGAAAGCCAGAGAAACGTAAAAAAGTCATCTTGCACTAAACAACGCCTTGCACCAAATGCGATGTAGGCCTATGTTTGGCGCCTAGGATCGCCAAGCTTGTGCGACGTTAGGTGTTTATTTGGCGTGCTACCTGGGTACACTGTTAAAGTCAGATATGAGATTGCTGTGAGTCTCATATATTTGCGAAGGCGCCGCAACATTACATTTAGGTCATTCAGTTTTCGTTTAATAACCCACTACTTCAGAGGTGACTAAGCGTATCAACGATCACCGCAGACGCGTCAGACACTGCTTTCCTTGAAAATAAAGCCATGATTGAATTTACATTTAAATGATCTTTGTAATTTACTACCGAAAAATCCACCGCCGCTTTTTCCAGTCGAAATTTTCGGTAGATTATAGAACTAAAAATTGAAGCAGGATTTAGTATACTGAAAACCAGATTGGATAATTGGATATCGGAAACTAAGCTGGATAGTTGGAAGCTGGAAACTATTTTGAAAATGGTTCTGGATTGTCGGCTGTTGGAAAAGTGACTTAATCACTACAATCTCGTGGCGTAAGTGGAAAGTTCCGTAGCTAAAGTTTAACTAGTTATTAGCCTAGGATTTCCACGCATCCTATGTGTGAGGAAGAAACAAAACTATGTGCACAACCAATGGCATCCTTGTTTACAAACCTCAAATAATATAGATTTGGCGATCCAGCATCATTGAGGACTCTGGTATAACGCATAAATATGATTCGAAAAGATTTAATTTTTTCATTACTCGTAGGATTTGTACACTTCTGCATTATACAAATATTTTCCCATTTGTTTGTTGCAGTGAATCCAGTCAACAACAAAACTACAGCCGAAAGGCCACCGAAGAAACATGGAACAATATGTGCTTTTGTGACGGAATAATGAAGAAATTCAACTCATTAAATATTCATATTCACTCTTCAAAATTGATTTAGGCATGGCAATCTTTCTTTTTTGTTCGCTGAAGGTATTTATAGAAGTCGTAGAATGCACGCGCTGTTAATGAAAGCTTACAGAAAATACACAAAGAAAGCTTACGGAATGTTTTTCCTTAACGCAGCCCGTAATTATTGTACACGGTCAGCCATATTCACATTACGCAGAGACGTACACACCAGTATTTCTTGTTATATTTGGCCACCTGCGGTGCAAGTGCGACGCATAGCAGATCGCCGTTATCCCCATTGCTCCACGATTCCACGGCTCTTCCGCAGGGTTTAACGATGACTACGTCGATAAAACATGATCCCTACTGTTCCCATATTTTTCATGTCGCTTTGATAAAGTCTTCGTTGTCACAGTCCTGCAGTCCGCGGTTATTTATTTCACTTCGATCAATACTTCAATAAAAATGATCATTCAATACTTCAACGCAGGGAGCTCCCTCTGACATTACGATGCCGGTGAGTAGAGTGCGCAAGATTCCTGTGTTTTGCTTTTACAAAACAAACAGTATTTCTTCACAAAATATATCGATCCAAGATGTCTTACTAGTGACGCGTCAACGTGGGAGCATTTTTTATACCACGTTTCTCCAAACCGACTGAAAAAAAAACTCACACGTCGTGCAGGTGTTCTTACGATTGGTTCTGGCTGCTCTTAAGATGGCACATTTTACCCTCCCCGGATTGCACCCTCACTGTTTTTGGGCGTCGCTTATTACTTCAACCGCAGAAGAAAAACGGTTCATTGATAATCTCCGCCAGTAGCGAACTTTCTTGACGGTTCACAACAGACTCTGCTGTGCAAAACTGACACACGCACGGCGTTTAAGTAGCTGCGTCTGATATAATCTTTTCCAGTTGTTTGAAGTTCGAAATCATGCCTCTGAAGTTTACTTCAGGTCAACATTTCTCCTAAAGTTCACTCCTCTACAGGCTTTACTCGTTCACGTCTGCGTAATGAAAGCGTTAAATGTTTACTTTTTGCTATTTATTACTCAACCAATTAACAACTTAAAAAATAATGGCGATTAAAAATAATAATTGATGAATCGGTAGGTTTATTGATGAAGTGCTCAGCCCTATTTTTCAGTAATTTAATTTTTAAATTATTTGCTCCTGTCAGAGTGTACATGTCGATACCAGTATAGTGTCTCAGTGATACCAGATATGGCTTATCAAGATTAGGGTGCAGTCAGATAAGCGTCCAGTCAATAAGTATCCAGATACATTTTCAGTTAAACTATTTTTCAGCATGGTCAACTTCACTAAAAATCAACCCTACATTAACTGGGTAAGCACATCCAGTACATCGTATCCGGCTTGCAAAAGGCTGAATTCTGTACTTATACCATCAGATTTAATTTATTTTCACTACTTTTGGAGTTTGCACCACCACTTCTAGTCAGATTTTTGACTGTTTTTATTTCGGCTGGGCAGCGATCGACCGAAACCGTTTTAAGCGAAAAGAAATAGCACTTGAGAGAGGAAAATGTTTTGAAAGTACGAAGCTTCATGTGCTGCATGCGCCATATGACGTCAGAAGCTGCATTGTCCTGTGCATAGAACAAAGGGCGCGTGCAAAGCCATGTTGGAAATATCACGACGTTTAACACTCTGCCAGGTGTGCGTAAAAACTACACGCGTGATGTCAGATGAACAATGACGAAATTGTCATGGAAAATGTCACGAAAATAGCTTTAAAGCCTGACAAAATATGCAAGCATAACCGGTCGCCTCATAACCAATGAAGACAACAAACGATGGGTGTCATTTTGTTGGTTCTTGTTTTTGTGACTTTCAGTCATGTTCTCCATTGCAAGCAACGTGAGTACAACGGACTGACTTACGGAAGATTTAATTGTCACCTTCTGAAATTTGCCCAAATTATTGATGCTGGCGGTAACATCGTGCGCGATTAGTGGTCGCTACACATAGATCTCGAAGCTCGCATGTGCCGCAAAGGTAATAATCACTATAAGGATATTACTGCAGCAAAGGCCCTGCGAAATTAAAATATTCGTATCGCATGTGACGTGGAACCAACATCATGTGGTTATAAACAAGAACCTGGTTTAGTTTCTTAGATATAATCAGGTATTACGGATTGAACAGTGATAGTATACGGTTCTTATTAAAGTTTTTCCTGGACAAGCATGCTGTCCGTAATATAGCTGTTCGGCATACACGGTTCACTTTGAAATTGAGCATTATTCGACCTAGTCAGGACACAGCCCACGCTACGAGGTAATGGGACCAATCAGCAGCGTCAAAAGCGCAAGTCAGTAGGTTTTGTTATGTTCATGATTGGTACAGCTATGATACAACACGTACACAATCATGACTAACACCATGACGGCGCGCTTTTGAAGATGTATGGTTGGTCCCATCAGCTCGTAGGGTCGGCTGAGTCTCGACTTAAGGCGAAACGGCATATAATTTTTTTTAGTAACACCATATGTTGAAAGGGCGGTTGGTGAGCATGAACTTAAAATATCAAATTTTCTTTATATGGAACGTATCGGACAATTAATTATACCTATTCTTTCTTATATTTAGAATGTCATCAATACCTTCCATTATTGCGATATGTATGTTAAAATATAAGCAGCGACCTTTATCTTCAAGGTCCTGTGATGCATAAAATAGATTATAGGGAATTGGCGAGGGAATCGGTGTGTTACGTAACAGTTTCCCCGCTAAATTTAGCGGGGAAGCTGGATAATTGTGGAGATCACGGGACGACGATTTCCGCCGCTAAATGTATCGGGGAAACTGAATATATTATGGTGATAATACAAATAATGCAAAGGTGCAAGCGAGCTGGACAAGAATGACAAAAATAGTCCCTGGAGAAGGGTAACAAGGAGGACGAAGGACAAACAGAAATCCTAACACAGCTAGGTGACTGGTGAGCGACCGAAAAAATCGGCCTGGTCCTGGTAACGAACCAGGGACCTCTCCATTTCCACTGGAGTGCTCTATCACCTAAGCTAACCAGGAGTTTGCTAGCAACTAAGCTAACCAGGAGTCAGTAGAGTAAACGAGTTTTATCAGCTGGCACCAGACTAACACAAACAAGCCGTTTGTTCTGCTGACGTCTAACTCCTGGTTGGCTCAGTTTGTAGAGCGCTTTACAGGAAATGGAGAGGTCCCTGGTTTGATACCAGGACCAAGCCGATTTTTTCAGCTGCGTACGAGTCAACTAGCTTTGTTTGGAGATTTACGTTTGTCCTTTGTCTCGCTTGTTCCCGTTCTCCAGGGATTATTATCGTTAGTCTTGTCCACCTCGCTTGCACGTTTGAATTAATTGTATTATCATCATGACCTTAAAATGCAGGTCGTTCACCCTTTTTAGTGTTATTCTGGTAGGAGCTGATAAAACCTTTTGCTCTACTGACATCTAACTCCTGGTTAGCTCAGTTGGTAGAGCTCTTGCTCTACCAACAGAGTGTTTGTGCTTTGTCCTGCTCCTTCCCGTTCTCCAGGGATTATTATCGGCAGTTTTGTAGAGCTCGCTTGCACCTTTGAATTAATTGTATTATCATTATGACCTTAAAATGAAGGCCGTTCAGTCTTGTTGGCTTTAGTCTGGTAGCAGCTGATAAAACTTGTTTGCTCTACTGACATCCAACTCCTGGTTAGCTGACTTGGTAGAGCTCTCCGCTGGAAATGGAGAGGTCCCTTGTTCGTCACCAGAAGCAAGCCAATTTTTTCGGTCGCACACCATTCACTTAGCTGTGTTTGGAGATTTGTGTTTGTCTTTTGTCACATCCTTCCCCAGGGATTATTTTCGACTGAATTGGTGACTATGGTCCCAAGACGTGAATTTTCCCGCTAATCTAAGCGGATAACTGAATTGGTGCAAAAGTCACGTGACGTCCAGTTCCTGCTAATTTTAGCGGGAAAATGAATTGATGTTCTGGCCACAAGAGTTTTATTTTCCAGATAAATCTAGCGGGTGAACTGAATCGACGTACAGTTCACGTGCTGTCAGTTTCCCAAGGTGTATAGGTCACATGACGTCACGTCACGCCACGTTCTCCGCTAAATTTAGCGGTAAAATGCACGGACGGATGGACGGACGGACGGACGGACACAATCCTGGGATTGGGGTGTAGCGTTAAAAAGCATGTCCTGTTTTAGAGAAGAACTCCTTGACGACATGTTGGCTACCACTCTCTTGCGTCCAAGAGGTTTCATTTCTATAGGAGATGGCAGCCTGAAAAGCACAGGACGTGCAAGCCCCTTGCATCTAACTTTCGTTGTGTAGCACTTGGTAATGCAGTATTCCGAATCATGAAACAAAAAGGCGTGATCACTACAGGCCATGCTCCCTGAGCTTCTTAATTAAGGCTAGTTCAGACACTTGCGGTTGCTTACGACAGAGTTCGTGTTATCTCTATACGACGAGAGTGCACACTGGCACGCTGGCTGCATCGACGAGGTGACCCTGGATCTGCATTTCGCGAGAGCGAAGTGTTTTTTGTAGTATTTGCGAGACCGAACGTACCTACTATCTGTGAGAAAAGATGGTTTATAAAGTTGTCAAAGATATTTTCTGAGACAATAAACAACAACAACAAAACTTGATGCGTTAAAGAAATAAGGAATACTCGGAAATGTTAGTGAAAAGACGAAGTGCGCAGGCGAGGTAGTGGCAGCTAATCAAGTCGTTTAATATCTGACTCTGTGGTGCAGAAAAGGAAAAAAAAATAGACGAAGGAACAGAAACAGAAGGAAGGAAGTCGAAGGAACAGACTTAGATACAGAAACTGAGTTTGAGACGTTCCCTTTGTGTCTGTTCCTTCGACTAGAAGTTTTTTTTTCTTTTCTGCACCACAGTCTCAGGTGTTAAACGACATGTCCCGGAAATCCCAAGCCTTCCACGTTTCCCCGATAGATGGCGCCAATATGTTATCTCGTCGTACGAGATCACAAGAGGTTTTAAGACGCTCGGTCGCAAGCAGTCGCGAGTGTGAACCAGCCTTTGCAACTCTCGGTGATCATAGTTCATCCTAATGATTTTGCTTGTCCTGGCGGATTTGCTTCGTTTATAATTTCAGTACACCAGCCCGAACCAGCTGCTCGTGTATCCCGCGTTCCTCGAAGGCCGAGGGTTGTCCGGAAGTCGCGTCCTTAAGATCAACGACGACATTACGCTAAACCTGAAGAAAAGTTCTGTCCTAGCCGACGAGTTTCTAGTGAGGAGCTACGTTGACGGCATTCGCAAGCACACATATGTAAGTATTGTCCACAGTCACTGGCAGATTAAGAGACGCAGGCGTAGCGAATCTTAGTAATCTAATTATTGCTTAGCAGCCAATCAGAATGAGGCCTTAGCAGATAAGAGCGGCGAAGATTGAATCACGCCACAACATGCTTGAACGTGGTAAGCCTCGCCCTGAGGTTGGCCGAAGGATCATCGGCAACACTGTGCCATGTCTAGGGTGCCTCAATGTCCTTTCGTTTAGGGCGAAGCTTCCTTGTATGGCAACCGAGAAAGAACAATGACCGGGCGTGTCTTTCAAGCAGCCGCCCTCCAGCATGCGCTCTATGCCTTCCACAGTGCTTTGGCAATGCGAGCGTGCTCGAGGTGCACCAGACGCCAAAGTCTTGTCAAAGGTACGAAGCTTGCGCATGAGGCGGCACAAGTGAAGCACGACTGCGCCCCCCCCCCCATAAAAATAATAAAATAAGACGGAAACAACATGCTTCCGTAGCATAATCATGGCGAAAAGCTCTCAATGAATACGCTCTTTCACGCGATTCAGAAAAAAAAATTAAGTCGAAGGGTTTGGAGGAGTGAGGTCAGATTGCCATCACCCTAAGCCAAGCACCCATGAAGGCACCCTAGTCAAGCCCCTTGCACAACACGACTGTTTGTATTGAAAGCGCTGCGTCACCGGGCATCGGTACAGGCGTTGATCCAACGTTCGCGTGTTTAATCTCCTAATACTCGAAGCTTGGACATTATCTATAACACTATTCTTTTTAACAACAATTCATTTAATAATTAGATGGATGGGTCTTATTTAGAAGAGGACCTGTTCCACGACGAGGATGCAATGGCATCCGTCACCATATCGGATGAGGAAGGGCTACAAGTGGTAAGTTGATTTGTGTCTTATTAGCTGTCAATGTACATTCATAGCATTCTCTGTTTGCGACATACAGCTTTTACTAAGCACTTCCTCACGAATCCCAACAGAAAGGCTAAGGAGAATGGCAGGCATATCGCAACAAAAACAAACAAACACAATCAAATAAAACGTTGTTGCAAATTAAAAAGAAAGAAAGAATTAGGATTCAAACGTATTAAAGAACATGCGCAAGCAAAACGTATATTTTTAGAGTATAAAGCAGTCGTATTATTGTACAACGTGTTAGTCCGACAAAATAATGTTTAACCCCAACTTTTGGAGCGCTAGTTATGAATAAGATTGATCTCGAATGCGCCATTCATGACTACAGTGAGAAACGCATAAAACCTCATCTTCAAAACGTATAAAATATCTTTCTAAAGCAGAAACTACACAAATGTTTGCCACTTAAACATTGCGTTTTCTTTCTTCCTTCTCAAATTTTTACCGACTGATAGTGCTAAATTGATATCTATCATCGGCTGAATATCAATGGTTATTCCCCACATAAGTGCTCAAAGGACTTATTTTATAGGAAAACATGTTGATACCAATTTCATCCCGAAAACGTGCTTATGTAGTTTCGAACAATAGTTTGCACAATAAATTGATAAAGCCTTAACTTGAATTCTTGATTTCCTTTATTGAAGAAACCTTAATAAAAGTTGTGTATTGTCTCATTTTGTTCCAGGAAGGAATGATCGGAGACAAGTTAAGAATAATGCCGGCGCTTGAGCAGGAACGGTCGTCTGATGGCCACGTTGCCCATTGGCTACATGAGATCCCCGACTCACACGAAGGCCTTCACAATGACTATGGTGTGTACCTTAGCATGTCATGATTCGAAACAACTATCGCGACGAATTTATCTACAACTGAATGAACGTTATGCCACTCACCTCGACTGGAACGAAACGTTTCAGATTTCAGCGGCGTTTTGTGAAACCTACGCGCTGAGTAGAACATTGAACGTTACAAGATCAACTCATATCTGCAAAATTCAACAAGACAGATATACCCTAGCCGTCCAAACTCCTGAATGCCATCACCAACCCATCGCAGCACCTTTGGTCAAAACGTCCGCGGCGCGTCCCTACAACAATAGAATAGAGATCGCCCGCTGCGTGCAAGAAAGGTGGCGCTTTAAATCGCTGGGGACGAACATCAGAACAATACGGGAATTCAGTTCACGCTATAGGTGCCTTCAATGGAAGTCGGCAAACAGGCGCCATCTAGAGTCACCGAGGGCTTAACAAACACCGGGCGTGGCTGATTAAGTTTACGCTCTCTGCTTCGTGGTTTGTTTTTCTGCGTTAATGCAGTCCGCGCTAATGAAAAATAACAACAACAAAAAAAAAACATGATATTTTTTTTTTTTAGTTTATACGAATTACAATGCCTAAACCACATATATGTGCTTAGAGAATTTACTTGTTGCAGCGTACTGTATCTACGAAAATATGTTTAAGCGATATGAGTTTCTTAATGTTTGAGTTTTACACACTGGCAAGAAGGAATAGTAACGGTACTCTTTCTGCTCGTAAATTAAGATTCGAGTTGGCTTCTACTGGAACAGCAAGAACGCTAAAAATTTTGTACATTGTGAAAAAATTGCAGCTTGACCTTAGAAACAAAAATATCCTCATCTAAAATCGTTTGATTTTTGCGTACGTTTGATTAAAACATGCTCATGAAGGTTTCATCAATATTAACAAGAAGAATTGTAAAGATTTGCTTCTTTATTAAGATTAAATTAGACCGATATTTAAAACTAGATTATGGACATGCCTTCGTGTTCCGGTTTTCGATTACTCATGAGTGTGAACGAAACAAAAAGCTTTCATCGACGCGTTGTGATTGTTGCGTGAGTAATTAATATATTTTTAATTTGATTGTTTCAGTGATGCCCGAGAGACCCTACCACAACGTTACAGAGCGTGCCGCAAAATTTGGTAAAAATTATTTTTATCCATCCCATAGCCTAAATGACTCGCGAAATATATGGACATAGCAGCATAATAGTGGAACTGAAATAATTGTAGTCGTTATATTGAATACTAATGCAGAAGTTCTGCTGAACGGCACCCTAAATCTGTTCATTATGGCCTCGACCTTAGAAAAAAAAAACGCAGTTTCACTTTATTATTTTCTCATCTTAGTTTGATTTTACCTTTTATGAAATATTTGATGTTGGCATATATACATGTCTGACAATAACGGCAGACCGAAATAGCTAACAAGCGATTGCGGTACCCGGTTAGTCGGTAAGCAGACAGGGCGTTGGAAGTTATACGTTCTCCCGAGCCCATAAATCGCCACTCTTTTATCGGCTGACCACGTTCTTTGTGTGCGGCTATGAGCAAGGGCGTGATCACGTGGGGCAAGACCGGAAGTGGGCTGGTCCAATAAGCACACAGTTTCCATCGCCCTCTCAGCTTAGTGGTAAACTAAGCACAACAAGTGTGGAGTGCAATAGTTGCTCGAATGTTCGTGACTTCGTATATGAAGCTTACATTTAAATTAATAAGTTGAACATTCATATGCGTATATGCGCATGAGAATGAATAAAACGAACTTGATTACTTTTGCCAGATGTTTACAAGGTTGAAAAAATCTACCCAGAATTATTTGTAATAGTTGACTCAGTATTTCGCCAGCAATTCAAGACAGAGAAGGACATGCTGAAATATCTATGGCGCACATTCAACGCGGTAAGTAGGAATTAATATTGCGTGCGCTTTGTTTATAGCAGAGTACCCTGTTCATTCTAAACATTTACAGGATAATCGTGGTAGACGCAAAAATCTTAACAGTAGCGAAGTTGCTTCAAACAGAGTAGAAATCACACACGACATTATGCAGGATTTCTAGTGGTGAAAGTACATTTGCGAAAATTTAAGGCAATTATAGTCAAAGATGCACAATTCAAGAAGTTTATTTTTATGATTGGAAACTGTCAAATGCTATGTAAAAATCACGAAAGTTTGACAAACTTTGCGGGTTCTACGCCTAAAGATTGTGCGCCGATGTGCTTGAGAGGCAGTGTCAGCTGGTTGTAGATGAGAGCACGCTTGGTGTTTTTCGAAGCGACCAGAATTATTTTAGAATGGGAAGTTGCGGCGAGTCTTTTGAGACCCGAGACAAACTTGGGTGCCATATGGGCCTCTCGAAAAGAAGCGACATGGCTAATTACTTAGACAATCAACTTGAAGTTTTGACTAACCTTTTACATTTTTTCAATCTTCTGGGGCATAATGCGGTTAGAAAATTGACGCTGGACATCCTTATAGTCTAGTCGTAGAAGTGAAAATTTCATTAAAACATTCGCTGTATGTGCTACTGGGAGAGAAATGTCCTTTTGTTGACGGTTGCAAGCGAAAACTGTGCAAGGGAAGAGCGCCCGTGACGTCGATTCTCCGGATCTCGCTTGAGTTGCACTGTTGACGTCACCTGCTGCGGGGGTGCTTGGGTTGCGGAGCAATGTGTGCGGAGGATCGACGTGACGGGCACTCTTCGCTGAATCAGTTCTCCAAGTACATTAGGCTCCAAAAAACTAAACGTTTTAAAATGTTGTGATATAATATTATATAATATAATACTCTCTATTTTCGGGTGCTCAGAAACGTGACATAACACCGAAAATATCAAATAAAATCAGAGTAGAAACAATAAAAATATCAAGAGGCTGTCTAGAAATTGAAAACTGCGAACGTAATTATTTCACTAAACATAAAAATTAATATACATAAACTTATAGATAAATATATTCACATGCTATGATGTGACCTTACGTTCATACAAATGACGGCGGAGTACGGAAATGGGTGTATGGATATCAAGGTAGGGTGACTCAATACTGTTTTATTATGTCCGTAATCGAGGAAATGATAGAGTACTGCAAGGTGAAAGAGTATAAAAGCAGGCTAACTGTCTCGTAGCGCGGCTTGGAAGATGAAAGTTTACTTTGCTAACAAGCCACGAAGGATCAGAGACACTATTTCTAATCTTATGCAGGAATACCAAATCACGGACAGTCCTTCTGTGAGATAAAGGCTTCAATAAAAATCTAGTTAATAAGCATTCCTAGTCATAATATGCACGCCGTCCGATGCATCTATCATGAACAATTCTGACGAGTCTTTCTTGCACGAGCTCAATATTCAACGCCCGAGTTACATACACAGAGTTCCAAATCACAGAGGCACATTCAAGCCTTCAAAAAACTAAAGGATTGAAAAAGGTATCAAGGAATAAAGCATTTAAAATGCTTAGTCAATCGGGATACAATCCCAAGAACTTTCATTACGAAACCGGCAACAAAATATGCATTATATTTTAAGTTTATTCCGCCGTCAATGTACACGCCAAGATTATTTAGAAGTGTTATCTGTTCAATTTCTTTTCCTTCACTATTCCTTCACTATGTTAAGTAAAATTAATGTTCGCATGACGTCTACACAAAGAAATCACTTTTCTTTTTAAAGGATTGAGGAATAACTGAGTTTACACAATTGTGAAATATTAAACACATCATGTTGCGTGATGTCGCAATCTAAAGGGAAATGTTAAACAACTTGATGCCATCGGAAAATAAAAACAGCTCCACATTTTTACCGCAATCGATGTATCGTTTATGAAAATAAAAAATAATAGAGGATCCAGGACTAATCCCTACGGTACGCCTGACGTTAAAATAACCACTTGATAATAGCTGTTAGTGACCCGACCAATATTTGGTCTTAAATACAGATAACTCTTGAAAGAAAGAAACAATTCTTCACAGGCTGCGTAGAGAGATAATTTGCGGACAGGCAAGACGCGACTCACTTTGTGAAAGGCTTTTGACAGATCAAAATTAATTGCATCTGCTTGCTTTCTATTTGCAAAAAACGACACACAGTGATTTGAAAAAAGAGTACAGGAATTGGACTCTATATACAGGCCTGCCACTTAGAGAGAACCATGACGCGAGGACGATAATTTTGGGCAAAATCAAAAAAGCATTCTGCTATGCACAACAATCTCAAAAAGCCGTAGAAAGGCCGGCTATTCCTTTCACATACTAAGTACGACAACTGCCCACGAAATTGGCATATATATACCATGAAATTGAGCTTACGGTTTATTTTCGTTGACTCTATCGTAGTTCACTTGCCTTATTGAATCAATGCAAAAACGTGACCAAGAGTGGGTTCCAGCACCATTTATTTTGAAGGATCAGACCGTTGCTGTTTTATTTACGACTGGCACAATCGTACAATCATTTTGTTGAAGGGTTAGTTCAAGTTCTTTGACACTAGAATTTATAACATTTCTGCCCCCTCTGGGAAACGTTCTTTCAGTTGTCTCCAAAACAAATACCCTGCCCCTAATGGTATGGGACATCGAAGTCGCGCTCCACAATGAGAAAGTTCAACCCCACATTTCCTGGTTCAGGATCACCCAAGTGTGCGGCACGCACCATTTCTCGGGAGGTTGAGGATATCGATAAAATACAGTAGTAATTGATTCTGGTTGCTCTTTCTTAATCGGCGAAGGGTAGCAACTCATCGGTGAACCAAAACACGAACGGGTGGCTAATCCCCGAGTGAACCGAATAAAAGAACGCTGCGCCGAGACGCACTTGGACGAACAACGGCCCTCCGACCAGTCTAAACAACGTCTTCGGTGTCGCACGCGTGTTCTCACTGTTTTATTTTGTCGTGCGTGCTCGGGTGGTTCGGCTGGCTTCACGCCATGTCCACGCTTTTCCGCTTCGCTAAGTTCGCTCAGTCCACTGATCTCTATTGTAATAGGCTGGATCGCGGGCCTCGGCCTCGGCAGCTGGGGCCGAGTATCGCCACCGGCGGCCATTGATTGACCCCACCAAATGTATGGATCTCTATGGGAAAAACGAGACAAAGTACCGCTTCCCCCGTTTCTAAGCTGTTGTCGGCACTGAAACGTTTTGGCTGCTTTTAGGGAAGCCTGTAAAATAGCATGTGCACAAACATTAAAACTGACATCCCTTACAGTTCTTATAAATAAATGTTTTGTGGTCGAGAGTGACTCCGCTGGGCGAGAAATGTAGTGCAGCTCAATGAGAGGAGAGGTAACTAGAACTACCGGGGAGTTGGTGGCGGTTTCGACAACTTGGGTTTAGCAGACGACAAGCTTGAGGACTTTGCTACGCGAAATTCGCTCACCACCGGAAAGCCGCTGTCAACATGGATCGTTTTCGAGATTCATCAACTTCTGGACTTCCCTGGGGACGGTCTCATTGACGGCAAGCTCCTTTGTTTACTCCACTACGAGAGAACGTTTGCCAGCTCAGCCGTAGGTGCTCCTGCACGTTTGATTTTTTTAATTGGCATTCGAACGCTTGACAAATACCGATTTGACCTTCAAACACCCGATATTATGATCGCATCGCATCATAATATACTCGCCTTCGAGCACAGCCTACAAGCTTCAATATTCCTAGATTTGTGTGTTTCTCCCATAGACTTGCCTGTATTGCCTGGTGTCAAGCAATGGCCGCCGGTGGTGCCACCGGCGGGCTCGCGATCCGCGATCCAGCCTATTACAATAGAGATCAGTGGCTCTGTCGGCTCCACCAACACTATGCTAAAGCTACTGAGTGAGAGCGAAATATTACAACGTACCGTGAACCATACGTTTCCGGCGGGACTTCCGGACCGACCTTTTTTCTTTTATGACTAGGCATCAACTGAATCACGTGATGCTATCTCTCTGATATGAACATATATTCTGCCTCGCCTGGACGAATTGAAGACTCCGCTTTCTGCTTAATCTTAATTTAACGCACCCTTATCGGATAAGCGCATCTTCGTGGTAGTGGATGCTGAGAGTCTATACTGACGTCTCATTGCTGCCTTATAGAAATCACAAAATCTTAACAACACTTGGAACTCACGCCTCTATAGGCAACCTGCAATGCTATTTAATTTGGCACTATCAAGCGACTGAAGCAAGAAACATTGGGTATGCCTGGGAGTGCCGGCTGCATTGTTCAAACGTGACCTATTACTCTGGCGCGCCGCTTTGCCTAGTGTCTGAAGCAAGAAATACTTGGTAGGCCAGGAAGCCGTGATCGCATAACATAACAGTACGGCGGAAGCTACGGCCCCGGTGGGCCAATGCGAACGTGACTATGTATCACCGGAGTGCGCTTTTACGGCGAAGAAGTGTCAGGCTTTTCGTTTCGTCATGCTCCAAGATGCGTGCGTTGCTCCCGTATACGTAATGCATATCGAAGCCGTCGGCACGCAATGTGGTGCTTATCGTTCATGTGTTTGAGAGTAAAAGCGCTAAAAACAACGGACAAGTAAAAGGAACGAACAACACAGAGCGCTACGGCTAGTTGGTGATCCATGTGTTTGAGGGTAAAAGCGCTAAAAACAACGGACAAGTAAAAGTAGCGCTCTGTGTTGTTCGTTCCTTTTACTTGTCCGTTGTTTTTAGCGCTTTTACCCTCAAACACATGGATCACCAACTAGCCCAAGTGCATACCCTTTTATCGTTCATGCTTTGCGAAGTTACGAGACAGGGTATAACCGTGGGCTCTCGCTCTGCTGGCGCCACCTGGCTGTTGCCGGCTGGCTATACTCGGCTGACAGCTCAATCAACGCAACCAATCATGTTGGCGCTTTTTCCGTCGTGACTTGTCCTTCAGAGTTCTTACCGGTCAATGCTGCATCTCACTGGCTTCGACGCGATGAGAAGATGCTCTGGGCTCATCAAGCCCTGGGATTTTTTTAAAATGTCAGCACCTTTAGGGGCACCAAATCTTGAGATTGTGTGTATCCATTAGTCATGAATTTATAGCTACATTTTGCCGGAGGATATGGTTTGCTGTATAATTGTACTTCAATTGTACCCCGCTAGCCTGAATAAATATTTAGTGACACAAATAATCAGACGAGGAGCGCTCGAAGCGGGCAGCGAGAGCGTGTCGTAATTTACGCATCGGCGAGCACTTCGTATAACACCATGGAGTTATTATAATAAACAATAGAGGCTCAGGTGGCGCTAGTGTGCTGTTGCATATTGAAGCAGACAGCAACCAGTCTAAATGACTTCCTGTAATGCATTCCTATGGGAAAACGCATATGTGTTTTCTTTTCGCGCGTTTGATTATAATAGAAAATATTGCTTAGTGTTGTGACAGAATAAAAAGTATGGAGCATTTTACACTCGGATGTACAAAAATATATGTTAGTTAGTGCGTTTTTCTTTGGAATTCAAGGCGTTGAACACTGAGCTAAAATACACATGTGTAAATACGTGTTGACATTGCACAGTGCTATTTTAGGGAACGTATTTGCGCATACAGTCAATCCTATGACGCACACAGAGTGAATCAACTTGACAAAACACCAAAAGGATTCTAATATATGCCAAATCAAACAATCAAAACAGACGACAAGATTGAAGCATAGAGTTATGGAACGAAGAACATGTGCTGAATTTGCAACAAACTGTGCGTCAGTAACAAACTGCGTTTCCGTCACCTGAATGCTATTACCGATTGAATAAACCCTATGCAGTTTTTAATTCCTCGTTTTGCTTGAATTCATAGCTTGTATTGACATATAATGCTGTAGAACATAGACCTGGGCGTCAATTTTTGCTAACTTAAACATCGCTCAGTAATAAAAAAACGCCATTAACTAAATACACTTTTATAATGTGAATAGAGCTACATAGTACCCGTTTCGAGTAAAGAAACTACGCTGATTTTTATTATTCCTTGGCAAAAAGAAAAATATCATGCACGTTTTCCCATACGTATACACAAAAAGACTGGAAAAGTAGATTGTTTGCTATCTGTTTCAATTTGCAACCGGAAGTCCCTTACACACTAGCGCCAGCTGAGCCTCTACCGTTTGTTGTAACAACAATATGAATAACACCAAACGTAAGAAAAACTATCTGCCTATTCAATTTTCCCACCGAATACAGCGGGAAGTTTTTTTTCTCTAAATATGAAGGAAATACTGAACTTGTGTATAAGTGGTACAGAACTCTGCTTTGGAACGAATTGGCTCCGAAAGGACTCCACGCTGGGGCAAACCCATTGCGCCGAGCTGAAAAGACGTCTGTCGAGGTACAAAAAAATTTGAATGTTACCATATTACATTTTTGTTTTGCCATTGCCTGTGAAAAGGCGAATTGTTTAATCTTTGTTTATACTTATTTGTGATTCAAATGTCTGAAAAAGACTCACCGCGATGAGAAAAAAATATGCACAGAAAATAATGTGGAATAAAACATATTAGCTGATTTTGCTTAGGTTTTTTTCATGCACTCGAAATTTATTTTGATCAAAGAATTTGGTGCGAAAAGAGTAATTTGGAGAGATTTATGTTTTGAATTAAGTTGGTAATACTATTTTTATGATAAATTGTACTGCAATGACGCAAGTATATTATTTACTATGAATAGAACACTGCAAATGTTTATCGACGTTTCTTGAATTACTTTGAGATTCGAATGGACACTGCTGCCAACGGCACCCCTGGTTTTTCATGGATCAGGGCATAGCCTCCTTGATACTCCCAAAGCCTGGCATTTCGACGACGGAGCCATAGAGTGCCCGGTCGCAGATTTGCAGCGCGAGGATATGGTAGCACATAACACCAAAGAGCCATTTCTCGGGGAGCCTGGACGTCAGCGCACAGCTTTTGCAGCGGCGGAGACCCGAAACACACTTGTTCGCTCGGGAGAAGTGTGTTTCGACGTCCCGCCGCAACGGGGCGCCAGTCACGTGGCTCTCCTCTCATCTGTTGTCTGCCCATTTGGCGGCCGCCAAATGGGCAGACAACCGCTCACCTTTTCCGTTTGAGCGGCCGCTTCTCGTGGCGATCTGCCAGGCTTTGTCAGTATAGAGGAGGCTATGATCAGGAGTACACGCACAAACGGATACTCAGTTTATTTAATAGACTCACACAGACGCGCAAGCGCGCAATCTACGACGCATGAAGTGCATGTAGTGCTATGAGAATGCATCGTAGGTAGTTGTACACGCCTGAGAAAAAAAGAGAAGTGTGCCGACGACAGTATTAAGCAATTATGTTTTATTAGTTTTAGTCAACAGTTTACAGCACATTAAATTAAATTTATGTTTACATTAAATAGCTAGTTTTTAACATAAGCCCGAACTATCTTAATTGCAGGTGAACTTAAGATACTTGAGCATTGACCATCCGAGAGTGCAGTTTATATTTAGGGGAATCGAGATACTTACGGTAAGTATTTCTGCTTACGCGAGCACGGAGAAAAGTGACTCAATCATTAAATTCAGCTTGAACTTATAAAAAAAAACAGACCTTGCAAAATTATACAGGGAGCTTTTTTCAGGCTTTAGAAATTTGTATTAAAATTTTTTCTAAAACTTAAACTTACGCGGTTTATTCAGGTGAGTTTGATGGCCAGGGAAACCTTATATAGGGGATAATGGTCACGATAAGTCGAGTATTTACCTAAAATTTGCCGGTCAACCTTTACACTATTAAAGAGAATGATATGGTTCCCATCAGAAACTTGCTGAGCGTCAACGAAAACCACTTCATATGTAATATCTCAGAAATAGTTTGTGGCGCGTGGAAAGCGCGGTGTGGCGCTGAAGTTAGTAAAGAGTAGTCACGCTCGTGCAACAAGCGTAAGGTTGTTAGTGAAGCGAAAAAAGTGACTGTGCAGTTTTCAAGTGTCTCATCATCCCTGTTTTCGCATTGCAAGCATTATGCCCGCTGCAGTTGTGATAACTTTGGCTTGACGCAACACTTGCCACGCGCCCAAAATATTCTAAAAATGTACTTATATAGTCGATTTTGATGACGCTTATCAACGGTTTGATTGAAACCATTTGTATTTTTATTTACTACTTAAAAACTCATGAACGAATTATAGTCAATTACCCTACTTATCGTGACGCTTATTTTCCTATATTATACCCCCTGGACATATAATTCTCGTGCACACACGGCATTAGTGTAGATTTCTAGACTGTTTAAAACAGATATGTAATGAAAAAACGCCTTGTACATCTGTCTCCCAACGACTACATTGTTTCGCCAATAAACTTTGGAGCGTGCTGTATCTAAACTCCTATTTCAACTCGGTTAACGCCAGAAATTCAGATTAACATTTTTTTATAAAAAGGTAACCACTCAATAGACAGATTCACATATATTTAGAGTTTTAGCTACTATACCTTAACTTTCGTAGAGTGGAACCAACCTCCCTCGTGCTACTGCGATGAACAAATATAAATTGACGTAAGAATAATTTCTACAATTTTGTCTCCCTCTTATATAGGTAGCTATGCATAACAAAATTTAGCGCTGCTATCACCCGGATATAGTAAAGTACTTCTCACAAATTTATAATACTTGCCATCCCCAACAACATACGTTACCCTGCTATATTTATTTTTATTTATTTATTAGCCTGATATGTATATATTGTTACTTAACAGGTGGAGGAAAGCTAGTAAGGGGGAAGTATTCGTAATGCAATCATAAATATGAAAACAAAATAAGAAATGTGAGAAGCGAACTCTTAAAATTACATACGCCGACGGTCACACAAAAAGAACCAACTTAAAAAAAAAAGACTAGATACAATTTCACGCTGACACAAGTCACGTCATAAATTAATGTACATAAAAAACAATAAGGTTTGAATAAAGTGGCGTCTTGGAGCAAGAAATGATCAAATCATTAGTTTACAAGCCCGTTACACCAACTCCGAGTTTGATATAGTCACAACCTATTTGGAGCATTTTATGTATTTTATGTATTGCAGTATCTTAGGAATAATGCGAGTGGAGAATGCCGGAACTAGCGCGAATATGTGATCTAATGTTCCCTAACCTTGCCTGACCGAGTGATTAAGTTTGGCAGATTGTTTTATAAAAAAATTGAAACATTTATAATACCTCTTTCCACAAATGTGGCGCAGCCGGCAAAAGAAAGATTCTTGAAAATCAAGTATAACGTGCACAACGGAATAGATGGAGTACAGTCAGTGTACAACCTGAAGGATTTCGTCAATGAACACAAGAAGGACTACGGTGCCTACGACATAGTCTACATGGTCACCGGGTAATCACTTTATAATCTTCATATCCTCGGGATTAATTAGTTGTCGTTTGATGAGTTGGAGCATTATGCACGATGTTATTCAAGTGCTCTATTCATGTTTGTTTTTCTGATCAACAGCATGCTTAAAAACAAATGAAGCTGAGCTTTTAAAAGTGCTTTGCAAGGGAAGCAGTATAATTTATCGACGATGGAATGGAATAATGACGTTGTTTATAGAAAAATATCGACGTGTTTTTTCATTTAATGGTGGCATCTACTGCTGTGCGCTCATTCTAAAATATTCCTTAGCTTTTGACGCTATTTGCGACCAAGGGGAGAAATAGGACGTGTCGGATTTGAAATGTAATTCATAAATATATTTGTAAAACATTTCATGTGTTCTTAAAACTCAGGGATATTAACTTGGAATTGCATGTCTAATATGAGCCCATTTTTTATATCAATTCTATCAATAGTGAAATACTTATGAAGGTCACGGCACATTTAATTTTAATAAACAATAAAGACGTTTATTTAATATTGAACTGGTCGGCAATCGAGAACATAAATGCAGGGGGGCCTGACACCCAACAATCAATACACTCTAAAAAAAAAGGGTACATTCTGATACCCCTTGTCACATATACGACACCCCGAAACTTCAGTTGAATGTACAGCGCACTGACGTTGTACCGACGCTACCAAATTTCACGAGCGGCTTGATAGCCGAATTGTACAACTCATTAAAATAGTTAAGGTAACTGTGACTGACTGCAGAAAAAGTTATCCGGGTTTTCTAGGCTCAACTGCAAAACCTGTGTGTTTTTTTTTTGCTTGAGACTTTGATACGTACATTAGCTGTTTAATATGTCATATCGCACCGTCATCAACCCTCTCGCAAAAGTTGTGGCAGTCAGTTTGACGTCAGCGCGCTGTACGTCCAACTGAAGTTTTGGGGTGTCGTATATGGGAAAAGTGGTGTAACGTCTACACCCCCGTTTTTTTAGAGTGTAGAAGGGATTAAGCAAAATAACCTGACGGGTTACTATGGCAGAATACCGGAACTTCCCATGTCACCGAATGCTGCAAAACACTCGAGAAAGTGCGAGCGGTACAAGGAAAAGAAATACTGCCACGTGCATGGCCGAGAAAGAACGCTTCGCCGTTCTTCTAGAAGATTAATTTTTACTCTTATCACGAGTATAATAGATGAGAGGTCCATATGACCTAGCCAATCCAGTCTTCCGAGTCGTCGACGCTCGAACATTCTAGACCGAATGTTCGCGTTACCGGGTCGAGTAGACAAAGTTCCCAGCATGGCCTTGCCGACTCACTCTCGCACTCTCGCGCTAGCCAGCTTCAACGCGACACCTCCCCCGACGCTCACTGCTGCAGCCTTCGACTTTCGCTGTTGCTTTCTCGACGCTCGGTCTTTCTTTTGTTGCCGGCACAAGTTCGCCGATTAAACCTCTACTTTCAATCTTCAAAGTCAAAGTCAAAAAGTCTTTATTTCTCTCCGTTTGGGAGGGAGGCAGAGAGAAAAGCTACTCAGTGTTGCTTGACGAGCCTCTGCCCCCCCCCCCTACAGCAGCAGAGAAAATCCTTACGCTTGTCCATCCTTTTTCATCCGCGACAATACAATAATGGCAAGATAACGGACCTAGCTGTAGTCCATGCGCCATCGGAATTGAGCCCTAATACATAATTTTGGAAATTTAAAGGGTTGGACCGATAACCTGTGAGAATGCTTAAAAAGTAATGTCCGAAGTATTCTAGTGCACGTCTTACCTATTTGAGGTAAACTTAAAATATAAAAGAATTACTTTACAGAAACAGTTTCTATTCTCGCAAAACACGGAAATTGAGGTTCATGGGAACCCTGGGAGGCTACGATCGTCGAACAGCTGAACTTTACATAAGAAGAATGTCAACCAATATGTCTATTACAAACACGGCAAGAGTGACCCGTTTTTCATTTATTACTACCCTTCCTAAAAGAACCCCGTGCTTCAGCAGTTTGTAATTTGTTCTATAGATATACAGAACGAATAAGAGAACAAAACTGGTATTGCAAGCATAAACATATCCACATTGTGAATTAAAATTCAGGGTACTTGGTTACAGCGTAACTCAGAAAGAGTAACAACAAGAATAAGAGTAGCAATTTAGAAGAAATCTCAATTATGCTTGGATCACTAACATTTCACTCGCGTGTTTTTTTCATGGCACATGCAACATCAAGGAGGAACATGTATGTACAAGAAGACAGTAGCAATATGGGTAAGTCGCTAGCGTCATACATGGTAATTCCAACTAAAACGTGCAATCAATAAAGCCTCAAGCCAGTACAAAAAGGAAAGTATAGAATGACGATTCAAGACTTGAATTGAGGTTCATTACATTCATTCATCTTTTGGGCGCCCGATCAGGAAATGTAATTCATCTCTACCTTTCCAGGGTTCGCGTTTGTTGCCGCGGTGTGTGGAGAAAGAAGAGTGGGTTTAGGTGAAGACCAGGCCTACACCTATATAGGAGTGCGTGTCATGACTCATGAACTTGGACACGTGTGAGTATAATAAATATCTTATAAACCGGTTTTAGATGGGGATTATGGGTACTATATGCTTACACAACATACATGGCTGAAGGACAGCCTCGTAGACATAAGCTAAATACACTTGAATGTCAAATTTTTTGGTGCATACCATGTTGGAGTAATTCATCCATTTTAAAACTTAAACTCGTGCAAATATGTGACTCTCGTCGAGCACCAAAGAATCACTACTCATAGGTACTTCTCGATAAATAAATAAATAAATAAATAAATAAATAAATAAATAAATAAATACAGGGTGTCACAAAAAACCATTTACAGGATTTTGTTTCTACTGCAAAAATAAACTGGGCATCGACGCACGCTCATTCTCCGCGCAAAGGTAGTGGTAAAGGTCACAACCATATGCCAAAGTTTCAGCCCGTTTCGATACCTTATTCAAAAGTTATGTGATTTTCTGAAAATTTCAATGGGGAAATGACGGCCGACGGAGTTTTCGAAAACATGGGGCTCTATGGCACCAAAAACCAGAAACGGGCAAAAATGAGCTCCACTTTACCATTGAATTTTCAGAAAATCACTTATAACTTTTGACTAAGGTATCGGATCGGGCTGAAACTTTGGCATCTGGTTGTGACCTTTAGCACTACCTTTGGGCGGAGAATGAGCGTTCGGGGATGCCCAGTTTATTTTTGCGGTAAATAAAAACTCCGTAATTTTTTTTGTCACACCCTGTGTATCTCTATCTCTCTCTATAGATATATATCAGGCACGTAGCCAGGATTTTGTTTCAGGGGGCCCATGACAAAATGCTGTATGAGGAAGAGGATAGAGGAGGCCCCAGCAAATCGGAAGATTTCGAAGGGGGCCCGGGCCCCTACCCCCCCGCCCCCCTGGCTACGTGCCTGCTCTCTCTCTCTCTCTATATATATATACCAGGTGTTCCACCTCACCTATATATATATATATATATATATGCAATGGACCGAGGAAATGCAGGAAGTCAAAGGTACGTACCTTCGGAGTTGCTGCATTATACAATAAACTTCCTAGTATAGGAACTCCGAAAATACGTATTTTGGACATATATTTCATCGAAGCATCTATGTCAATATAGTTTGTAAAACAGAACTTTCGTTCTGTAAAGCGCGGTCAACGGAAATATTATTATGTAACATAACACAACAACCGTCGTAAAATGTAAGTGTAAATGACAGATTTGGGAATATAAAATCATGGCATCTAAGACAAAATAAAAAATATAGCAACTTGACTTGTGTTTCGGAGAAAAGGCCAGAGTTCCACTTTAATATTTCTTGCTTGGTGTTATTCACATTAGAATATTTCATCCAGTCAAGTACACTTGGAAGTATACTGCACGCCTTATAAAATTTAACGCAATACTAATAATTTTACTCGTTCATGCTTTACAGAATGGGATGTCCTCACGACGGCGATCCCGGACCCCCCGAATTTGGGGGACCCGGATCTAGAGAGTGTCCTTTCGACGACGGATACCTCATGAGCTACAACACGGACAATCTTAACCAATTCAGATTCTCCAAGTGCTGCAACTACTTGATGAGCCTCATGTCCTGGTATGATGACTATACGGCCACGTCACACCTGTTTCTACCCTCTGGGGAACATTTTACGCTACCCTACATTAAATTTGGGGACACTTCAGCCGTATTCAACTAGAAAACGACCGTTTTATTCGCGGACGACATTACGATCTTTGCTTTATGTTGCCTAAAGATGTGTGCTTCAAACGGCCGTGGCAATCCAGTTGCCATGGGCCGATTGAAGCAGACGTAAATATCGAGGTTGTTCCTGCTGGTTGCACTTAATCTTGAAGTTTTTTTTATTTCAGAGTTTTTGGTGCGCGTGTAAAAATCTTGATATGCGTGTACCGATGGTCGTTGATAGTATAAACAACTACCCGGTGTGGAGACTTCAACATCTGATTATCATTTCGCAGTCGTTTAGATCACGGTATTAGACGATAAAAACGCCCAAGAACGACTCACGAAACTAGAATGCCTGGATATTTTGAGGTGTCGGTTATTTCAAAAGGCTCTAGTTTTGATTTTGTTTTCAGAAGATCGTAGTGCTCGCGGTGGAAATTGACCGGAAGAAAGGAGCTTAGGAGGCCTAAAGTACTTTCATTTCTTACTTTGAGCTCACCCGTTAAGAATAGAAATTCAGATTTTCACATTCACTACTGACGATTTTCATGCATATGCGAGAAGGTCGTAAGAGTGAAGGATGATGCCATGCTGCAGAACTCATGCGGTTGGCGCACCAAAGGACGTCGAGTTTATCTCTGGTTACTGACATCGTTAGAAGTTCAAGGCCTGTCGAGAACCTAATTTTAATGATCGTCTTAGTCGATGAGAACTTCGATGAACAAAATCACGAAGCGAGAAGCTTAAAGATAGTAATTCACACCCAGCGTTTCTTACATACTCCATGACGCTTTATGATAAATGATTTTTGTACCTCTTTTTCAAATGATTAAAAAGAGGCATAAAAAAGGTCCACAAAAAGAGCCCATAGATTGTGACAAAATTAGCGGTGGGGCTAGTTAGTTACATGTCCTGAAAATAAGCAGAGCAAGAGGCAAGCAGAAGCGGTAGAACGCGACAGGAAAAATAATTAAATTAGTCGTTCGTTCTTTATACAGCAGAAGTTTAGTCCTGCAACAGTATGACGGCATTTTTATTGACTGTAGATGAGAAATTTAGCGAGGACGGTACGACTGCGAGCATAGGGTCTTTACCTAATATAGGGCAAACCCTACTATCAACCGACGTTTTATTACGTTAGTAGTGAAATACAAAGAGGAGGTAAGGGATATGACGATTAAATAGACAGAAAGATGTTGTACTCATTTAAAACAAACTGTGATTCGATGAAGTTTTCAGAAATCATATAAATTAAATAAAACGCGAATGATTAACAAATGTTTACAAATATTATTAAAAAATTATGAATGAAAAGAAGATGAAGTAAGTAATTTCTTTGTCAGACACACTGATCCTCATGAAAAAGTTGTTGAATCGTGCTTCTTCGCTTCGGGTAGATCCACCAGATAGGCTGTGCTTCGGTGACTCGAGCCATCTTGGTGCTCCAAATCATTGTTGCCAGTTATCTGGAGCTTTATCAGGAATCATGAGGAACGGGTGTTCGTTCTCCGAAAATGTGAACGCGGCCCGCGAAAAAGCGAGACGCCGTCGCCTGAGTTTCCCGAGGCAGTATATCGAGCCCAGGAAGTCGCATAAATTTTCGACTCGTGACGGTTGCCAGAACCGGGAACCGTCACGAGTCGATGCCCGTCCTGCACTAAGCACCAAGATGGCGGTACCCACGGGAAAATCGGAGAGTGAAGTGCCGATACTCTAAACGCGGCTTATTTGGTGGCTCTACCTCCAAGAATGCGACACCGGAAGTTCCGAATCGGCCATCTTGGACCTGTGTTAAATCTGCCGGGTGAAGCGTTGTCGAGGTTGGGCGGCTGCGTGCTGGAAGACACGTCTTCTGCTCGTTCGCCATCAGTCGCCAAAGAAGAATTTTTTTTTTTAAATCTTCACATAAACGGTTGTAACTGCCTTCGAGAATTCCTGAGAATTTTTAAGGAAAGTGCGGCACTGCAGAAACAAGGCAGAACTCGTCGAACGCAAGACTCGCGTCGTCACCAAAGGACGTGTCTTGACATGCCGAAGTGCTGCGTCTCCGTGCCTTCGCACGCTTAAAATATCGATTGAGAATCGACGCCGTGTGGATGTGTCAACCCTCCGGGAAAGTTTTACAGAGTGAAAAAGTCCTCTGGAGCAGCGTTCTACTCTACTCTGATGGCTGTATATATTTGTAACCTGCGGCAACACGCAGGCTAGAAACAAGATTGATTCAATGACGACGAAACAAGGGGAGGGAATAGGGAGAGAGGATGTGATACTTACCTATAGTAGGTGTTCATCTTGTCGTTATAAAAAAGATAGAACACCCCATAAATTTTGATGAGCGGTCGACCGACGTCCCTGTCGTTTGTGTTTTTCCTATCGTCCCTGTCTGTTTGCGCTTTTAGAACTTATACCTTCGTGTTTCTTCTTCTTGCGATGCGGAGAAAAAAAAGGAAATCAGACAATATCTGGCGTTATATTTTTTTACTGATAGCAACCACTGATCGGCGATAGGAACTCGCCAGAACAGCTGGGCAATCAAGAACTTCGTGACCAATGTGTATGCAGCAAAGACATGTACGTTTGAGCGACACTAGCTTCAAAACATTCCCGTAGGCTTAACAGATCCACATGACGTCGGTTCTTGATTAATGTACAAGCGTGCGAAGGCGCAGAGATGCGTCGCATCTGCATGCTAAGGAATTGTCTTTGATCAAGCCCACTGACCGCGAGACTTGAGTTTGACCAGTCGTGCCCTTTCTCCTGCTGTGCTGCGCTTTCGTAAACGTTTTCACGGGTTTTCAAAATCACTTACTACCGTTTATACAAAGTTTTCAGAGATTTCTTCGGCGAATGACGGTGAACGAGCAGAGAACGTGCCCATTCAGCACGACGCCGCCCAGCTTCTGCAACGCCTCACCCGGCCGATATTACTCACACCCAAGATGGCCGATTCGGAACTCCGGTGGCAGCACTTGCGCTGCAGCGACCAAGCGAGGATATGCGCGATCCAGCAATTTGTCATTATTAATCAGTGGTAAGACAGCCCTACAGTGAACTAGAAACAGTAAGGAGTGAAAAAAAAACGGCGGCCTCTTGCGTGAGAAGCACATCGTTTGAACTTACGTGGTGACGATAGCTCTCTTTTCCCGAGCACTGCCTCGCCTCGCTCAGCATACGGCAACCACGAGCCGCAAATCTGTGCCAAGGGCTCTCGCTTTTTTTAACGGGCATTAGCACAAGCAGCATGAACTCATCGGGATTTCGACACCAGCACCACGCGCGGCTTTCAGCTCCCATGACGACAGTGAACTTTTGAATCTTGGCTACAGTGAACTTTTTAGGATCAGTTGGCTACAGTGAATTCTTTTTGGATCTCGTCTTGCATAGGCCGACGCGCAGTTTACAAACAAGCGCACATGAGCACGAGATGTGGGCAAACGCATAGTTCCCACACGACGTGTGGGCACTGCTCGTGCGCGGGATCCAGATCCGCGTGATGGGAAATTTCTGCTCCATGCGCCCTGCCAATAGCTTCGCCAACGCGGCAGCGTAACGTCAGGGCCGCGTGTTTGTGTATGTCCAACAACAACCATACCTGTTGGATGTACCAGCTAAGGTCCAAAAAATACTTTTACAATATAACTCGATCCATTGGGAGCTCATGAAAAGAGAAAAAGCGAAAAAGCATGCCTTGGCACAGCCCTCTTGCAATCCTGCGACCACAAAGCAGGGACAACCTTTGAAGCACAAGTGGAATGGCTCAAGGAGTCTGGATATCCAATTCCTATTTTTTCATGGGGTTGTAAAAACCTCGACAATAATTAACGGAAGTCGAGAAAGAAACGTTGACAAGAGTCGTCGGCCAGCTGTTATTCCATATACTACCTACAAAATATCTCACAACTTGAAATAAGTTGCCACCAAGCTTGACATCCAAGTGGTACTTTCTGCACAGGAGAGGCTTAACAAGCTTTGCCTTAAAATGAACTCTCAGAAAGAGTCAGCTGGCCGACGCGCGGTACATGTAAACAAATATGTCAATTGCAGGGTAGGTGTCATATATGAAATTTCATTTGCCCGCGAGAGAGTCTACGTGGGCAAAACTGGCACGTGTGTTAACATCTGTCTGCGAGGACATGCCTTTTCACTGAAGTCGACACCGGCTGGACACCTAGCTAGACATGTCAGAGACTGCAAATGCATCTCAGTATTTAGCCAGAAAAGTCGTCGAGCGATACCATAAACGGAAAATCAGAAATATTTATGAGGCTCCAACCATAAAAGCTTAAGTCTGTACGTCGCACCGTCTATAGGGCTGTCTGATAAAGAAAGTAACTACCTCAACTTCTTTTCATAAAAGAATTTTCTGAAGAATGTTTAAGATTTTTTAATCCTTTTATTTTATTTATTTTATATAATTTCCGAAAACTTTATATTTTGCACTTAGTTTAAAATTATTATGACCTCTTTTTGTATAATTTAGTTATCGTATCACTCACCTCCTTGTTTTTCACTACTAATGTATTAAAACGTCAAGGGGATAGTAGCGCTTGTCCTACCACTTGTTCTTGTCGTTTGAGCTTTTAATGTTTGTGCCTTCTATAGTCCCCAAATTTAAAAAAAGTGTAGGGTTGTTCATAATTTATATGACAAATTATGACATTTGCAATTGACAACATACACCAGTGTTCAATGAAGTCCTCATATTTTTAGGATTAACTGTCAAAATTAGGTTTTCTTCTCAAGCAAGGGTGGACCTCGTTAAAGTAATCAAACGAAACATAAAATTCGTTGATTCCAAAGAGGTTGTTTTTCTCGTAAACTTTCCCGCTTAAAAAATATAAATGGCCATAAAGTAATCACTAATAACATCTACGATTTGGACGCAGTCAACTTTGCGAGTTCATCTTTTGTCTTAAATGTTCTTCCTTCTTTCGCATTTTACGGTTCACTGTTTGATTAATTCTTAATCAAAACACACCCGTCTTTATCAGGTCGCCCCTAGGAAAATGCCTCCACGAGAAAACGCCAACTCTACACTAGACAAACTGACTAATAAGTTGCCCGGAGAGGGCGTGTCGAGAACAACGCAATGCAAGAAGGGATTTCCAGACTTGTACGATACCTACTTCATGAGAATGTTGATATATATATATATATATTTCTTGAATGGAACAGCCCGAAGTTAGCCGCACTTCTATTAAACTTGTTCTTCTTGTTTCTTTTTCAGAACCTGCCGATTAAAAATTGCGAAATGCAGTGTTTTATGCCGCGTCGAGTATACGGCTACGACACACACCTAGGACTTTACGTAACAGATGGCACACTATGCAATGACAAAGGATATGTGGGTGCTTCCGTGACTCTTTTAGAGCATCAAGGCTGGTTCAGACATCGGCGTATGAGTGGGATTGACTGCATTGGAACTGCTTGTAACTAGCCTTTTGGAAAGAAAGACGCATTTGCACACTGGCGAATGTACGCGAGTGAAAAGTAGAAGGGATGTCCAATCGATGGCGCTAGTCTCTTCTCTCGTCGTACGCGGTTGCAACCGGTTGAACGCCGTCAGTTAAACTCAAACGCGAATGTTTGAACCATTCTTTGTGGTTTTATGAACGTAGTACGTGATGGGGTTTCTAAACTTGGAGCTTGTAAGTCGAAGGACAAAAGTAACTTAACACATTTTAGACCTGAAGAAAGCCAATAGCACTGACGCTTGGAACCTTCTGCAAGCAAGAATGTAGTTGTAAAATTCTGTTAGGACGTTCGAAAAAAAAAAGAATTAATAGGGAAATGGTGGTGCGGTGCGTACTCTTAACAAAAGCTTAAAGGAAGATGTGTTAATTCGTTTTTCGTAGGTTCTCAAAAACACATTTTTTACTAGCATTATTATATAACTTCAACGTGATCAAAATACTTTACAAAAGCGTTAAAGACCATTAGACAAAGAAAGTATTGTTTTACTTAATTGTTTAACGCTTTGATAAAATATTTTAATTACGTGGAACTTAACAAAAACCTAGTTAAGATATGAAACTGGAGTCGTAAGACACATTATTTCATTAGGTACTAACAAACTGAGTGGACTGTTTTTAGTGTTTATTCTTTTTCGTAGGTCCTTGAAAAACATTTTACTTTGTATTTTTAGTATTATGAAAATCAATATTATAAGTATTCATTCAAAACTTTCTGTTCAACTAAATCTCCTGGTTCGTGCACAGAAATGAATAGGAATCGGTTCTGTGTAGCCGTCGTTAACGCTTTCGTAAAACATTAAGTATCCTGGAACGTATCTTTCGTCAAGTGAATAATATTAAACCACACTCATAAAATATGTATTACTTAATGAGATATTATAAAACGGAATAGAGATGGTGTATTTATCTTTTTTCATAGGTGCCAGGGAAACATTTGTTGATTTTTTTATAAACGTATATCCAAACCCCGAATATATGTATTTAATTATAATTTCTTGCTGAACTAAATATCATGACCCACGCACGAAAATAAACAGGAATTTATTTTGTTTAATTGTCGCTAACACTGGTACAACATCAATTAATGTACAGAAATGGGCAAGATATCTGGAATAATGTATTTAAACACAGACACATTGACAAAATGTATTTACTTACAAATTCAGTTAAACGTTTAGAGAAAGTATTTAAATACTACAGACAAATAAAACGACGGTAATATATAATTTTTAACTCCTTTTACAAATTAACGGTAATGAGTTGAGCGTGTTGGTGCATACTTGGAAAAACCGCCTAAAGTTAGGAAACTTATGGGGGCGATGTAACCTCCGGGGTACCTTGCGGCACCCCGGTGGTTACGTCGGCAAGCTCCGAGTAAAGATCACCTGCTGTGGTGAACTTTTGTCTTAAGCAGAGAAAGTTTCGGATTTAGGAAAGAGTTAAGTCGTCAGTGTGAAGTGAGGAGAGCTTTGATATTAGACAACAGTGCGGCACGCGGTCGAACGCTTTGGAGATGTCTAAGAAAACGGCGTCGGTCTCCATGTTTAGTTTCGTGTTGCTATGTATATCGTGCATGCATACAAGGAGTTGGTTGTCGCATGAGAATCCCTTATGGCTAGTGAATATATATGGCTGGTAAATAAGAAAGTATTTGGCTAGTAAATAAAAAATACAGACTCATATGATATGCAATACCTGATGAGATATCATAAAGCTGGAGAGGTATGGTGCCTTTATTATTTTTTATAGTTGCTGGGAAAGTGTTAGTGACTTTTTGTTGGTGTACTGATTTAACAAATTTATATAAGTATTTAGGAAAAAAATAGAGGTAGAGATATAGAGAGAAAGCGAGAAAACTTAAATGATGGTTGAAGATAGCTTTGCAAGTAATTGTTCAGAACTTTATTACTGGAACTTGGCAATAAAACTTAATATTGCGCCATCCTTTGTTTTTCTTCTAGGTCTGCATTAACGGGAACTGCCGTACAAAACAAAAGATATATGAGCTACTAAGTCGAAAAAGTATAATCGAAATATATTTGGACCAAGAATTTGGGTTCCTTAACTGGTGTGATTCACCTATGGGATTAGCATGTTTCAGATATTATAATAATTTGGAAAATAAAAAAATTGAAGTGGCACGTTTGTTTTACTGTAATTATTGAAAAATAACTGGTTGTTTTACAACCTATACATATTAAGAAGAAATGGCTTTTATATTTTTATAATAAATTAGTTGCGGTTTCCCAACAAACGAAAGGAGAGAAGGATGTCTTTATATCATATAAGGGTTCACAGGCTTTGGAGTTGTACTCCTGAGGAGGAAAAAGGATAGAGTTATGAATGGTCAGAGGGTTAGGAAAATCTGTGACAATGGGCGAAAGCTAGATGAGGTGATAGATTTCCATCTCCCTGATGTAGTGCATCGGGGACTCAAGTATGGCCTTTCTGTGCTCCTCCAGCGTAATGAGCTTTTATTGGCCTTAATGATTAACGTAGAAGTTTGGGCTAGTTTGACAAGTTGACAGCGCTGTGTCCTGTGGTTTCTTCTACTTCGTCCTTGTCTTTGCGCTGTTTTGTTTTTATCAGGCCTTAACGGCCTCTAAGGCTTCTCGCCTATGTCGCTCCATGCCTTTGCGATCCCAGAGGAATTTCTGAAGTGTTGCAGGATACCTATGTTCGACTTTCAAGAAACTAGAAACAGAAGTGATGTAGGGGTAGGAGGAACGTAACCAATCAACGGCGAGCACCTTTGAACCGCCCTCTTTGACGCCGTGACGACATGGCGAGATTGGCGTCTGTCACTTTTTTGAGAGACGTCAAGAGCCAACCCCCATAGAGCGGAAGAAGCTACGCTGTCCCCCTGCCGCATCTACGGCTTTCCCGGCCGTACCTACGTGGAACCTAGTCCCTACCCGAGCGTCCGTTTCTCCGGCAACGGGAGGAGCTTTTCCCTCTTTTTAGCGGAGGAACGGCAGCCAATATTGTGTGAGCTCGAGAGTCGCGTCGCATTTATTTCAAAATAAACTTCTAACAAGAAAGTTCCTCGTTACGTGATAATTATCAGTAGGCAAACATCGATTGCTACATAAATAAAAATATCAAGTGTCTAGCTAATCTTTATGCGAAGGACGCTCCGAAGCTGCGAGTCTCCGCATCAGCTGTTTTCGGAACATGGCGGGCACCTGTGAGAATACCGGCCAAAAACACGTCTGCGGAGTCGTGTGACGTAACGTATCGTTGTGGTGACATCAAGAACATTATCAAGAACTGGGTGACTATGGGGGCCGCATTTCCAGGTTCTTGACCTCGAATTTGGCGGAAGAATGTGGCGAAGCGGCTAAAGGCAAGGAAATCGCTCTCCTCCAACCCTGCGACCAGGAGGCTAACTACGTCTCGACTTACGGGAAAAGGGAACTACAAATAAAAGTCTAATTCGCTTCCTTTTATGTCACCCACCCTTCAGTTTCTTCAGCAGTGTTGGCTTACCGCCTAATGTGACTCCAATGACTCGATTCATGAATCAGCAGACTGCTATAAAAGGTTTGGTTACGTGCATCTTTCTTTGAAGTTGCATGGAAGTCATCCAGACGGAAAAAGTGGGAGAGATGCTACTTTGTGATGGATTGTCCATCCACCGCCATCCACACGAAGCCACATGCAACGCGGAGAGAATGTAAGAACCACAGCGACAGCAGAGAGAATGTCAGCTCGTCCACGTGCGCGACACAGACTGATGCATGCACGACTAAGATATGGCATATATGCGACACGAAAAGAATGTAACTCGTCCACGTGCGCGCTGACACAGAACACAGGCTGCACATGCTGGACACACACAGACTGCGTATGCACGACCAAAACGTTTTACGTAAAGCATTCTACAATTCGCCTAGCAGTTTGCACATCCATTTTTTCCATTAGTGACTATAACAGAGATGCCAAAATTGTGGTGGACAAGGCATTAAGCTACCGTAATACACCGGATAAGCGCCCACTCAAAATTGAGATAATTCAGGAAAAATGGTGGATGGGCACCTCTCCGGTCATCAATTTCACGTATACCGTAAACTCCCGAGAGACGCCCCACCCCGAAAAATAGCCTACACCTGTTTTTGGCTTGATTTGTTATATTGGTTTCAACACCGAAAGAGTAGCCCACTCCTAGTAATAGTAGTGTTGTGATCTATGATAGACTCGGCATTAATGCGGCAATTTCGCTATGCCGGTGTTTAAGTGAACGTTGCTGCACTGCGAGCTATAGTCATTTTTTCTTCGTTGCGTCTACCTGCCACCATAACAAGCTTGGAATGGACACGACCTACAAATAGCAATTTTTGAAATCTTTTCATGATTCTACACTGAAAGTTAGCCCACTCTATATTTTCAGCCGATTTGCTCTTGTTGTTTGGTGGGCTATCTCTCAGGAGTTTACGGTAAATGTGCTGGGCGTATTTTCTCAGATCCTTGCAAATTTGGGAATGGGCACTTAGTTTGGAGAATGGGCAGATGCACGGTGTTCTACTGGTAGTCAGTGTTTATTAGAAATTTCGAATTCCTGAAAAGTCTCATTTCTTGTGCGAAGAAAAAATAATTAAATCGAGGAATGGGATCGCTGGTAATTCTACCCACTTGGAAGAACTATATTCGATAAATATGAGAAATGCTGAAAAGCCGGCGAGGAAAAACGGTTAATGTTTTGACGAATTGCCCTACTCACGACGAAAAGCCTTGCTACCAAGTCCTGTGTGCGACGAATTGTCGTTCGACGAAGTGTCCCTAGGGCCGTGTTCACCACTTATCCAAAGCATGCGCATTATGCGCAAACCATGGGCATCGCGCTCCTCCCAGAAACTGTTTAAGAAAGCAATTTTTTTCTTGCACAGTATCTTATATAACCTTTGACAGTCGATTTTTTTTCCCCATAACACAATTCCTTGTGGTCCAGTTTTGTATGCAACAAAAATAATAAAGAAAGGGTGAATGCACGGGCTGTTTAGGTACAGTGCTTGCAGGGTGTTTAGGTTTAGAAGCACCAAATGAATATATTGAAGACAAAAATGTGTCACCTTTCTTCGATGATAATGAAATTCACGCAAAGGTGCAAACGGAAAGCTTGTACAAAATTAACAACAATAATCCCGGGAGGGGGAACAAGGAGGAGACGAAGGACAAACACAAGCCTGCAAACACAGCTGTTTGAGTGGTACGCGACTGAAAGAATCCGCTTGGTCCTGGTATCGAACTCCTGGTTAGCTCTGTCCGTAGAACGCTCCACTTGAGATTTAGAGGTCCCTGGTTCGATACCAGGACCAGGTAGATTTGTTCAGTCGTGCACCAGTCACCTAGCTTTGTTCGGAGGTGTGAGTTTTTCCTTTGTCCCCCTTTGCTTGCTCCTCTCTCCAGGGAGTTGGCCAATGTTTGTCTTTCTATTCTTCGCTTTCATTGTAGCGCATCCGCTTCCGCAACATTTCTCAGCTGCTACAGATTCCTAACCTGAGGTACTTTGCACAACTCGCCCGTCGGATGATGAGTTCCCATCCTTTCAAATTATAGCCGAAGATTGTTGGAAGTCTGAATCTGAAGGGCCTGTGCTTCCTCCCATAGGGAACTACCGCCCAGAGCAGCCGGTATGAGAAGTGAGCATCACGTGCGCGGAGCGTCTCGGTTTGAAAATCCATGAATAGCTCACGAATGTTTGAAGCAATTTTGGAATATAATGTTTACAGTTTAACAAAAACAAAATTAAAAGCAAAACACCTCCTGCGTTGGACGCAGTTTCACGTTTTATTTTTGATCTTTTTAATGACACGTTGTTTCTATCATAACTTTTTGGGCTTTTTATATCAGATTCATGTGTCGCATATCAGTTTTTGGATATTTCATACCAGTTTCATATGTCGCATATAACTTTCAGATAGGCTAGGTGGCGCTAGGTATGCCCAGTTAATGTGCTACAAAAATATTTTATTTGCTCATGCCGCCATTACACTTCGGGGCCGTTCGTGGACACCTTTATCATACACACATGTAGATACGTCACGCATACCAGTAGCATCAACGGAACATGTACTTGGAGCGCATATACATACACGGCAAAACAAACATGAATATAACAGCACACTCGATATCTACTTCTGAGCTTTGCGTTTCCACCTTTTATAATGGTCGCTTTTGAAGGTACGAATTTCTCTGTGGCCACCTAAGCAATAAGTAATATTCCCGGCATATTTTTTTTCCAGTAATGTCATACCTCTGAGAGCATTTTGAACGATTAAGGGGATGAAACTCTTAGTAGAAAGCAAACGCTCGTGCCGTAATTATTTGATAGCCAATAAACAACCCGCTCCACCGCGGTACCAAGCCGCTTGTTTGCTTGCCCACTCGACACGTCGTATACTGAAAAAAAATGAATTTATTTCTATGTGTATTGGACACATTTTCATGTAAGAACTTATATGATACGAAAACGTATAAGAACTGATATCACTGAAATTATGTATTTGAATGGAGTGATGGGCTAGCAAGCAAGTATATAACACAAATATAGTGCAAAAAACAAAGACGAGTAGAAGTATGAAAAACAGGAGAAGTACAAGAAACAGATATGACTTAAAAATGATAAGCATCATGTTGACGACATACCAGTTCTTATTTAGGCAGCATAATACATTCTAAATACTGATACGAATGTCATATAATTTACCACTTAAATCACATATGAACTTGTATGCTGCATACAGTTGGCATATGTTGAATACCAGTTCTATATGTCGCATATTAGTTTTTGCGTATTTCATATGAATTCAATATGTCGCATATCAGTTTTTGGATATTTGATATCAGTTTTTATATAGATTCATATGTTTTTCAGTAGAGGGGCACTTTCAATTATGTAATCACCTCTGGGCATACACGGCGACGACCGTTAAAGGCTGAAATGATATTGATAGATTTTCCACAAATATTTGAGTCACCTTGTATTGGAACAAATTACAGTATATTAGGTCTGCTAGTGTGAGCTGTGTGAAGCTCCATTCAGTCTTGGTATAACATATTGACTATTCCATCAGGGATATACACATGATCACGTCCGTTACCTGAAACATAGTCAAAGCAAGTTTAATTTCTCTACACTGTGTAAGTCAATGATTCCTATGTCTTACAGTTATTTCAGCCTTCCTGATTACCCAGACAGCGTGACAAGAAGACACAAAAGGTAACAGTTATCAACGAGATATTCAAGCTCCAGTTGGTGGTCATCATCCATGGGGCGTCTCGATTTTTAAACGGTGTTCGGCCAGCAATTTCTTCAGGTTCTTCACGTCAAAGTGCACACATATGATGAACTTAGTTGCTCCACTATGTGATAACAATGAAACCAAGGAACCTTCACCTGATCCTTAAAGAGGCAAGCTATTTGCAAGCAAACCGCAGACAAATTAATAACGCCTTTTTATAAATCAATTTCCAGAATTGGTATACTCTAATTTATTCAAGCCATAACAGACGGCAGCTCTAATGGCTGGTCCTGTTGCCACTGCTACTCCACAGCCATCTGTCAAAGTACAGGCACTCTCAGTAAACTCATCAAGCGGCAGAAAGTGCCAGTTTGGCGAGGCTCTAACGACTGCAGACGTCTGGGAACTGAAATTTAAGAAGGGAGGGGGGGTTGGAGTATTTGGGAAATGTGACACTCCAACAGCAATATCCTTTGCGTGAGACCAGTTCGAGAGTTGGGACGGATTCCAACAAGAGGCATTACCGTCGGGACTACAAAATTAATTAGAAGACTCATCAAACAATGCTGTGTAACTAGTTCAAGCTGAAATCCTGAGCAGGGTACCAGAAACCAATCATGTTCACGAATGGTTTTCATGCAACATTCACTGTCTGACAATACTGTGCCATCTAAAACTTCTACCAGACATATATTTTGAATGTTGCTTGCGTGCTGCAATGGTTGAGTACACAAAGAGTAAAATAGATCTAGAGCACTGTGGAGGCCCTAAAATTGGAGTATATCAGCACGCGTGCGCCGCGATTGTACGAGTTAGTGAGATTTCACTCCAACGAACTGACTTAAAATACCTATTCCACAGCAGATAATATTCAGGATTGAACCTCAAGTTAGAAGCTACGGCAAAAGCACCACCCGTAGCACGTCGTAAATCCATTTTGACGCATCCCAGACGTGCAAGTGGACTCATTTTTTACGCGTAGCTGTGCACAAGCCTTATGTTCGCTCTCGGATACGCATTTGTCAGGCAAATGTGGGTATTATTACTGTTATTATTGGAAGTACAGCAAAACAACTACCAAGTTCGACAATGTACTTTTGATATGCTCTTTGCCCATGGCTAGATTACTAGCATTAAAGACGGAGAAGGATTACACGTACCGTGGTCGTAACGCTGGATTGCCGGTAACACATTTGTAGAAGCGGCAGAAGGTAGCACGAGTGTGACCCAAGTACACGGTCCACGGCGATCTCGATTTGTCAACACGGCGTAGTACGTGCACTTCCCAGACGAATGCCACACAGGGTGTTTCGCCAGAGTTCGCTAGAATTCGCAATGGATGCGGCAACAACACGACACCAACGCAGCTTTGTTCGCATAACGGTAAATAGTAAAACGAGCACGGCCCCGCCGGACACAAACGTTAACGTCGCAGCCTCGCCGGTTTCGCCACTGCGCTCTCGACGACGCGGTAGGACAATCCATTTTGAAGCGTCTATTGCCAGAGGCAGATACTGCATAAATATTTCTTCATTCATGTTGCACAACCATATACACACAACCGAGCCTTGTTCCCGGTACAAAAACACACCGTTTACGAAAATGAGACATAATCAATCGGTTTCACACCGAAAGAGATCGTCGACGGACTCGGTCCCTTTTCAGAAGAAACAGCAAGGAAACGATGAGTCAATGTATTGTCACTTCCGGTGGGGCGGCACGCCAGTCTCCCACGTTTTCATAGAAACTTTCGTCATTTAGAGCCTCAGAGCCAATCAGGCGCGATATCGTCACTTTCGTTCCTTTCTAAGAGAAACGTAAGCATTTGTCGAACTTAGCAACCCCAGGGGCGTCTTCGGTGCAGAGACTTGCACGTTGGCCCCTATCTTCTATCAGTCCAAAAATGCCAATCTCGAGGGTGTCTGCCCAGCGGTTCCAGTCCTGATCCTATGGATCTTGACAGTTTCCCATCTACCGTACCCCGCTGGTATAGTAGAAAGTTTTTAGGGAACCCTCCGGTACGAACAGCGCATGCTTGAGAGTCTTCTGCTTTAGCGCACGCGCACTGCGTATGGGAGGGTCCATCATTCCGTATCGGATGTGCAAAAAATCGGTTTTTTAAAACTCTCTACCGTCTTCCACTGCCGACCAGTAAGCCCACAAAGGTAGGTCCTTCACAACTGTCTGGCGAGTTCGGCCTGCTCTTCCGTGTCCGCTGCTTCGGGCTTCACTATTCTCCCGAGAGGTTGGGCCCCGCGAGAGATTGGCTGCTACTGGCTGCCTCCCCTCTGAGGCTCGGTGAGCCCTCTTGTTCGAGGATATGCCGCCGTGTCCGCGTAGTCACTCGATTGTCAGTGCAGTCCCCCTGGTGCGAAGATCAGTTGCTTTTTAACGGTGTCGCTCTTGGTTCTGTTGCATTTGCACTTGATACCACTCGCTTCTTGATAGTCTCTGAAGACTCGTGCTTTTGCTGGCTGGGTTTCCACTCAAGATGGCCCACGAGCTCTGCCTCCTTGACAGAGGTTCCCTCAGATAGTGTCGCGGTGCGAAGTCTACGTTTCTTCTTGGATCGTACCAAGACGTGGATGTAGCCTTCTCCATTTTGGTTGCGAATGTTTATCTTGGTCTCTTCTCTTGTCGCTTGTGCTTCACACCAGGCTGCGTGCAGTCCTTGGTCGCTCAGGACTCTCGCATTCCTTGGTTGAGTATTTTCGGCATGGGTGTGAGGTCAGTGATGGCGGTGTCCTGTCGAGGGGGTTGCTGGTTCTTCTAGCAGGATGCTGTTCTGCATGTAGAGCCCTATATTTCAAGCAGATTGCGTCCGTGCGTACTTCGCCTCCAGCGCCTAAAAATTGTGAAATGTTTCGGACATCCGCGCGTTCTTCGACCCCTGTTCAGTTGGGCTCCTTTTCTCAGGCCTTCAATGGCGGTGCCCTACGGAAAGGCCCGTGACGCAGTCTCATCAATTAATAATTCAGCCTTTCTGAAGTTTTTTTCCAGTGGTATCTACTTACATTGAGACATGATTAAGGGTTGCTACAAAGCCCTCGAACTGAGAAGTGCTTCCGTCATAATTGCAAGGGCTTCTCATCAGCTCCCCAGGACTTGCTCGTTGTTCTTCGAATTAGCTTGAGCGCTTGTGTCTAAGCTTTTTCTAAGTCAAGTATCCAATTTCTACTGCGGGTGTGCCTCTTTAAAGCTGATTACCAGTATCTTCATGTGCAGTCTTTTACTAATTTCTTGTCCGTTAATCTCCAGTCGTATCACATCATCTCCAGTTGTATCAACACCTTTTCTGTGACTCTCTAGGTCTGGCGACGATCATATATTGAGTTTTCTGAAGAGATAGTTTCATCTCAACTTCGCAACCGTATCTTACTACTTCTTTCATGCCGTGTTGCATCGTCTGTTTGTGTCGATTAAGCTTAAAGTAAAAAGGTTTTTCATTAAAAGCATCAAAACGACACGAGTGAACTTGAATAAATCTAAAACAATTGACGCTGGTTTCAACTGCAACGTTCATGCAAATTGGAGTTGACTACCGACACAGTTTGCGACGTGGGTGATGCTGGTTGGTGCCATTCAACCATAACGCGTGAGTGCGTAATTACGAAATAACATCGATTTTTGGCCATCCGAAGTAGAGCTTTAAATCTCCAGCGAAGAAAGGTTCGACCCAACGACACTCTATTTTTCCGAAGGAGCGGAGAGCGTTCGACGGCTTTTGTAAAAATCCTACAGATAGCAAACTTTTCAGCTATCGAGTAACTATATCTAAGAGAATTTTGAATCTAAGGAATAAAACTACCATGATATGTTATTTTTAATAATAGAACTGCTAAGTCCTCATGACCTACCCAATACACGAGATGCGATACTGCTTGAAGGACCGGTGACAAGTTTGTAGCGTCAGATTTCTTGTTTTTCGCCTTCAGTGAGCAATGCGAGGACAGTGGCGTTCTGCGAGTGCATGTGGTGCAAGGACGTCGTGCGTTTTTTACTTCCCATCACACAACGTAAAACAACAAGCTTAGGCTCCATGAGCCCTCAATTTCTGAAGAAGATGGAGCAAGTAGTTGTCCCGTTTAGCGTTGGAAGCCAAAACGCCCATTACCTTAACTCCGGGCCAGTACATGCTGCTCAAGGTAGGTTTACTTTTCTTCGGGCTGGTGCTGACGAAAGATTCATTTGGTGAAACAGTTTTTAGTTCTTTCTTGTAAAGCAAACTTCACCGCCGGAATTGGTTTGCAGAAGGTGCACTGAACTGATACCCGTTTGAGATAAGCTCCGACCTCAGGAACACATGGATGACGACCGCCGGACCGGTAAACGAGGATTTATGCAACCTAGGCAGAAAGACTGCATTTCACTACAGGCTTTGTAAAAACAGACGGTTCAAAAACTACCAGCCAGAGTTTTCACGTTGCAAAAAAGAAAAAAAAAAACAACGAGAAAACATACAAACAAACCTGATCTCAATTTGGGCAGAACAATAAAAAAAAAGTTGGCCGCAAAATTAAGTTGGCGTCGGCGGTATTGCTCTTTTTGGCGTTAGCCAACAATCGTGTAAGCTTTCACATGTGCCAGAACCAAGATCGAGGTTATAGTTAGTGCGATGAACGGAAGACATACACCAAGCAGAAAGGAGTGGATGGCTTCATGCTATTCTACGCTTTTGTCGCAGTTCAATACATCCCAAGGATAATTTTATGCATTCCTGTAAAAAACATCCCAGGGTGTGAAGGTAAGCGACATGTCTGAACGGTACATATATATAGACTGGTAGCTTATGAAATAAAGAATATAATAAAATCAGCCATCACATCTGGGTACGGTACTTGAAGGGTTGGAAATAAATGCCACTTTATGCATATTAAAGGCCGACCAACAAGCAGAGAGAAGGAAACTCTCCCTCAATTCCTCCGTTCCATTTGAGAAAGAGGGAGACCCTCCTCCTCTCTACCGGGAGTAGTTCAGAGATCCGCTCCTGTGTGGAGAGGAGGGGAAAAGTGGGCGAGTGGGAATGGAGAGAAGGAAACTGGGAACCGGTTTTTTCCCCGGTAGAAGACGATTCTGTAGGTCGGACTTTTAAGAGAAAGCTTTCATAAGGTAGAACTACCTCAATAAAACATTGAAGTTTCAGTGGAAATTGCTGGTCAGAATTGCGCACGCGCAGTACGCAATAGAAGTGCTAGCGCATTGCGCACGCATGCAACGTTAGAGATTTTGCGTAGCGGGCTTGCAGGGCTTTGCGGGCCCCTTGCAGAGAAACTCTCAAGAGACCTGGGCCCATCGAGAACACCGGTTTCAAAATTGCGGGTACTCTCTACCGACGCAGCATGGGCGACGTAATGTTCAGGTTGACAATCGCTTTCCGGGACCTACCGCGGTCGCCATGCGGCTGCAGGAGTGCATAGTGAAATGTTCACCGCCTGCAATGTGCGCGTGCGCTGCAACCTTCTCACCGCTAGGGTTCACTCAAAGAGCAGTTCACACCGACGTACGGACGACTCTTCAAACAATCGCCGAACTTCTCGCTCTGCACTGGACTTTAGTAGGTCATGAATTCCTTCGCAAACGGAAAACACGCACGTAAAACACGGCAGTATTTTTTTTTCTCTATTTTTAATATTGAATGTGTGCCTTAGAAGACCTACGACTTTAAATATATTTATTACACAATAGTTTTAACGCCACGTGACCATGAAAAAAGAAAGTGAGCGTGACTGAAATCGGTTAATTCTCGACCGGCTGTTTTCTGAATCGGAAAAAACCAAAAACAAAACAAATTCTGAGCCACAAATCGTGTTCTAGGTAGTTGGGCTCTTTATTGCCAAATCAATTTTCTTTTCGAACCAAAAAGAGAAAAGCGTTTTTTATAACGAAAAGTCTCGTAATAAATTCAAATGTTATAGAGATAGCGGGAGAATTTCAAAAGTCTTGGCGATATTTTTAACCAGTATTTGTCTTGGGACGACCATGTAGAGGCTATATACTTCCTAGATTGTCCAGGGTCATTGGATTAGTCTCAACGAAACCGTTTTATTTTTAGCAAACAACGTTAAACTACTTATATGTCAAACTCTATTTACATCCCACTTAAACTACTGCCACCTGGTATGGGGTTTGCAACCACAGAAGTTCATATCTACAAAACATACATCTATTACAAAATAAATTTGTCCGCCTCATTGCTAATGTTTCTTATATTTCAAGCACCGAGGGTTTGTTTGAAAAAATATAATTTGTTGCGTGTTTTCGATATGCATAAGTATAAAACTTTATGGTCCGCTTTAAGATAGAAAAAAAAGAAAGAAAACGTGGGTATTCTGCCTAAACTTTCTAAACTAAGGGAACATGTTACCTCCTATCCAACTCGTTCAGCGGCACCTTGGGCTGTGCCTCTTTGCCATAACAACTATTCCATGCAGTCTCTAAAATATATACTACCTACTTTTAGTAAATTTCCTCTTAAACAAAAACGTTGATATAATGTCTGTCACAATGCAAGATTTATTTTCTTATTTGAATTGCATATAATGGTGCTCTGCGATAGGTTGTAATCTATTTTTGTATACAATGTTGATATTTTTGCTGTTGCTTTGTATTTTAATCTGTCATGTGGAACTGTAAGGGGGCAGATGGCTCCGCCAAGCTGTTAAACAGCTTTTTCCCTCTGTTTCCTCTATTCCACTGTATCCGAATGGGAGAGTAAACTTTATTAATAGGTCATGTTCAAATAAAAACCACGGCGAGCAAAGTAAAGCCAAATTTGGGGGCTTTACGTGCCAAAGCCAACGACGGGCATCTGGCACTCCTTAGCGGAGAACTGAAGATTAATTGGGACCACCTGAGGATCTTTTGACGCACACTTGAAAGCTTGGTTACATGGCGCCTGCTCGGCAATAAGCCTCCGTCAAATGGCGGGCACCTCAGCCGGGATTTGAACCAGCTACCTGGGTATCCGTAGGCCGGCGCTTTGCCTCGGAGCCACCGAGTTTCTTTTTCTTTTTCTTATTCGCTGCCACCGAGGCGGCTCCTTTAAGTCCGACCCTATCAGATGCTACAATAAGCTGGGACTTTTCCAGAATCTCCTTCTGCGGGCTGCCACTCGTCTGCTGGGCTGTGGAATGCCTCCTCCGCAAGCGCTGCTACCCTGTTGTGCGCTGTATCGAGACGCTGCGCATGCGTCTCATGCAGTGATTCAGCACTCTTCGCCCAGCTGATAAGCGATGGAAAGGTCTACACACACGGCGATCAAGTGTTTCAAAACGCGCCTTTCGTGCATCGGAGCGCAGTGAGTATAGCACGCCAATCAAAGGGGGCGCAACATAACGGTATTACGCATGGTTGCCGCGGAAAGTTTAACCGAAGGTACTCATGGCTCGGAATCTTAGCGCTTACTATCAAAATGTCCGCGGCCTTAGAACAAAATCGGATGAATTTATGTCTAATCTGCTAGGTACCGATTATGATATTGTCATATTGTCAGAAACATGGCTTCATGACGGCATTGCGAATTGTGAATATTTTACACCTTCCTTTACTGTGTTTCGTAGAGATCGTGATTATACTTCCGGGATAAAATATGGAGGTGGTGTATTGATAGCTTGCAAACAATCACTGAATGCACATAGGCGAAATGATTTGGAAACCTATCAAGAATCCGTCTGGGTCGAGATACCGTCTGGTGACGGGTTCAACTTTCTAATTGGAGCATATTATTTCCCTCCCGCTTCAGATGCGGCTCTATTTGTAAGCCACTTTAATTTTCTTGAAAATGAAATAGACGTTACTAAATATCGCGTGCAACTATACGGGGATTTTAATCTACCGAAAGTTGACTGGATTAATGGTCGTATTAACAGTGAAAGCTCCTGCACACGTCAAAAAGCGTCTTGTTTGTTTAACTTCATAGATTTTAACGATTTTACGCAACACAACATGTTCGCGAACTGTTCCGGTAACGTTCTTGATTTGGTTTTATCTAACATTCCTACTTCGAAAGTGGCTCGTGTAGACGATCCGCTGGTCACCCCTGATGCTTATCATCCTCCCCTTACGGTTTCGTTTTCTATGTTTCTAAGGTCAAGGGTTTCGTCTGGTGCATTACGGTACGCGTACGGCGCTGGCGATTACTTTAGTTTATACAAATATTTCGAACAATATGATTGGACTGATGTCTTACAACGCTCTGACGTAGATTCCATGGTGAATAGTTTCACAGCGGTAGTCAATGATGCCATGAACTTGTTTGTTCCCCAGTGCACCAACCGTCCAGAGAAGTACCCTAAGTGGTTTTCCAAAGATTTACGATATTACTTGAGATTAAAATTACATTACCACAGATTATATAAGAAAACGAGGCTCGGCTTATGGTATGAAAAATTTAGCATCTGTCGTGAACTAACAAAAAAGCTTCTTGCTAGCGACCAATATCACTACCGCAGGCAGATGGAGCGTAACCTGAACAAGCGACCAGAAGAATTCTGGCGCTATGTGAAAAAGCACACCACGAAGGACTCTAACAATATAACGCTGAGCAACGGGTCAGTTATCGAAACGTCCCCAAAATCTGTTTGTGAGTTGTTTTCGCATCATTTCAGTTCATGCTTTTCCAATGTCAACACCCCTATACCCGCGACATTTAATACTACTTTTGATGACTATTTACCCTTTACTAGATTTACAGTTGACGAAGTGCTTTTAGCTATTGGAAAGCTGAATTCTAAACTGTCCACAGGTTCAGATGGTATTCCCAACTTCGTTGTAAAAGGATGTGGCGAAAGTTTTGCTCCTGTTCTTGAAAAAGTGTTCAACTTATCTATACAGAGTGGTATCTTTCCAGATAAATGGAAATATTCGATAGTCGTCCCGATTTTTAAGTCAGGTAATTCTTGTGATGTTAGTAATTATCGTCCTGTTTCCCTTCTCAATGCATTTTCAAAGGTTTTTGAGAAGCTGGTGTACAATCGTTTGTATAATTATTTTAAAAGAAAGTTTGTTCTTGTACAGCACGGTTTCGTCAAAGGCAGATCCGTCGAGACAAATCTGTGCACTTTTTTAAATTTTGCTTTTCCAATTATTCAGTGTCGGGGCCAAGTAGACACAATATATCTGGATATGTCCAAAGCCTTTGATAAGGTCAATCATGAGTTGTTATTGCTGAAACTCAGGGACTATGGCCTCAGTCCTGAGTACAATACCTGGTTTAGGAGTTATCTTCATAAAAGGCAGAACTGTGTAAGGGTATCTGGCTTCTTGTCTCGTCCATTCATTTCTATGTCAGGAGTTCCTCAGGGCTCAAACCTTGGACCTTTGTTGTTTCTTATTTTTATAAATGATTTGGTGTCGTCCGTAAAACACTCTCAATTACTTATGTTCGCAGATGACGTGAAGTTGTTTCGGGAGGTCACCTCAATCACTGACTGTACTTTGCTGCAGGACGATCTTCGTTCAGTGGTAGAATGGTGCAGTTCTAACAATCTTTTCTTAAATCCGCGCAAAACAAAAGTCATGTCGCTGTCGAGAAAGCGTCACAATTTATCCTATGTGTATGTTCTGGAAAATGAAACGATCTGTCGGACCACGCAGATGCGAGACCTAGGTGTTCTTGTGGACGACCACCTTTTTTTCCTTTCTCATGTAAACTCCATTATTAGCCAGTCATTACGCACGCTAGGAATAATGTCTCGCTTAACTAGATCATTTATCACTCCTCACTGTCTTTTGAGATTATATAGCACCCATGTGCGTTCGAAACTAGAATTTGCATCTGTAGTGTGGAACTGCATATCTATAACAGCAAGTGAAAGTATAGAACATGTACAAAAGCGATTTGTGCGCATCATTTACGACAGATATTTTGGAAGAAAGTGTTTTTATGAATATAATTCGATTTTAGCAAAATTAACATTGGGCACCTTATGTAAAAGAAGGTCTATTCGGGATGTTCAGTTTTTACATAGGCTAATTCATAATGCAATAGACAGCCCTACTCTCCTCACCTGTGTTCACTTTCGCATTCCACTTAGAACGAACTCTAGAAATCCAAGAGTATTTTACCCAGACCTCATTCGAAACGCATCACCGGTTTCGCGTATCCAACATGTTTTAAACACGCAATTTACTGACGTCGATATTTTTAGTACAAACCTGTCTTTTGGAGAACGATCATTTTGATGCATGTGTTTTTAATTGGCATATATACATGTTTGTGTGCTTGCATGTTTTTTTTCACAACTCTTTATTTTGTCAACTCTGTATTTTGTGTGTATTTCAAGTGTGTGTGCTTAACCCAGTAGGCTTTCGAGCTGTTGGTTAGCACAAGGGAAAATAAACATTGATTGATTGATTGATTGATTGATTGATTGAAAAATAACGCGCAGCCCAGCCGCGTATATAGAGGGTTTGGTCAATGGGAGTAGCTTGCAGAGTCAGGGCGTGCACCAGACGCAGATAGGGAGAGGGTTTGGCATGCTCTCTTAGACAACCAGAAGCCGAAAACAATTCCTTAGCGGTGGTAACGAGAAACAGTTTTAATAAGAGCGTAAGGGTTAAATGTAGTAACCCTTCATGGTTGAAAATATGGTGCACATGATGTTTCGATTACGATCATGCAAAAAGATGTAAGAAACGAATGTGCCGCTCGTACTCTATTTTGCTCGGAGAGAGTGCTGACCGCTCGGACGGCAGATTCGCGGCCTTCGGCGCCTGGCGTACGGATCCCGTCGATCGTTCTGGTAGTCGCGCTCTTCCACCATGATTTTGGATGACCAAGATTGAAACATCACGGCCAGCATATTTTCAGTCACAGAGAGTTACTCCGACGCACTTATTAATTACGTTTCTCGCGACCACCGCCAGGGTATTATTTCCGGTTTCTGGTTGGGCACGTTCAAATTTGTGAAGACGACCTGGAACACGCCCAGCACGCTTTCCGCCAATGACGCCACGTCATTTGCCTCATACACTTTCCAATGAATGGCTAAACTCTCTCTATATACGGCTCTGAGGCGCAGGGAACGGGACGATGACGAGGCAGCCAAGCAAACACCGCCATTGGTCGAGGTCGGGCGGGCAAAAAAGCACGTGATGCACATTTCGCATTTGGTGGCAGGGGGTAAACAAATGCACGAGGTGCGCAAAGAGCAGACGAACTTGCAGGCCGTATTGCTTTATAGGGCAGACGATATTAGGGGAGCAAGCGATGGTCCGGCGGAGCAGCTCGTCGTCGATGGCGACTCGCACTAACGAGCGCTGCTCGGTTTCACAGCTCGGATGCTGCGAGTCGTTGGGACTATTCAAGCAGTGCCAAACGTGCAACGTCACGGCGTTACATTGTCTTTCTTTGTGCGACGCTCTTAGTGCTCGAAACCGATCGAGCACAGCACATGCGCAGTGACCCATGCGCTCTTAGGCCGCAGTCAGGCTGCTCACACCATACAAAAGACAACTGTCTGCAGGCACCATGACAGAATTATATTGCGGATACGCCTGGTGAATATTTTTGCGCAACCAATGCGACAGGATCTGTCATACCAGGAAGATCGCAATATGCGTCGGATAGTGTCGGCAGACTATTTTTCGTACGATGTGTTAGCGGGGCGATCTAGGCTTTAGGCCGTGGAAAACGTATATGCGGAGAGCAAGTAGTCTGCTTCCCGTGCAGGAGTTCTGGCGACGTCATTACGACGCCAGAGCTCTGATTGGTTTTGATTCGAAAGGATAGTGGGTAGCCTCAATGCTAGATGTTCAAGGTCTGCCCAATATTTTTTTCAATTAGCTGATAAAAGTTTGGCCTTTTGACATCATCGCAACCCCTGTGCAAGAAGCGGACGGCCTTGCACTGCTGCATAGCACCCAGATTCCATGCCTGCGGGACCACTTCGGGTGGCGATGACCGCGGCAGTCTCACGTCGCCCGAGGGAAAAGCACCCGACAACGAAAACTTACTAAGCCTATAGAGTCGATCGAGAAGTGCGTCCGTTGAACGCCGTACTATGAGCGCTGGATGCTCGAGTTACGGCGTACGAATACGGATACCGGCGGGACGACTTTGCGATCGAAACTAGGGTAGGTAAAGAGTAGGGAAATTGCTGGCGTGGGGTTGACCTTTGTCGGTAGCTGTATAATGCCAGATGCTGTCATGCCAGACGCCACATTATAAATAAAAACGTTCGTTGTTAGGGCAGTGACGTTAAGAAAACGAACAGACATTCTTTGGCGGAGTAATACGAATATTTTATGCACATTTGCTACTGAAGTGTCTTTCTTTTTAAAGAGTTAATCACTTATCAATTTAGTATAATCGCGCCGATACGTATTTTTCATTTGGTGTGCAGGTAACAAATTATAATATTTGCATCTAATCACAAACAGCTTGTGGAACGGAGGGAGTGGCTTATTAAAGTATGAAGTACATTTTAGCGGAATCCCCAACCCCGAAATGTTGCGCGTGCGTCCTTTCGCGCGTTTTCCGCTCAATTTAGCCGGAAAATTGACGTCGCGTGACCTCATGTCACGTGTCCCACTGCACCAATTCAGTTTTCCGGCTAAATGTAGCGGAAAACTTACTTCACGTGACCTATAGACTATTTCAGTTTCCCCGCTAAATTTGGCGGGAAATCGACGTCACGTGACCTAATGTTTCCAGATCTACAGACCAATTCAGAGTCCCCGCTAAATTTAGCTACAAAGTTGACGTCACGTAACCCATACATAAATACAGTTTCCCCACTAAATTTGGCGGGGAAATTGACATCGCGTGATTGAAGTCACGAAACCTAGACATGAATTCAGTTTCTCCGCTAAACTTAGCGGTAAAACAAACGTCACGTGAGCTGCTGTTATGAGACCTACAGACCAAGTCAGCTTCCCCGCTAAATTTAGCGAGAAAATTAACGTCACGTGACCTATACATGAGTTCAGTTTTCCCGCTGAATTTGGCGGGGAAATCGACGTCACGTGACCTAATGTTTCGAGATCTACAGACCAATTCAGAGTCCCCGCTAAATTTAGCTACAAAGTTGACGTCACGTAACCCATACATAAATACAGTTTCCCCACTAAATTTGGCGGGGAAATTGACATCGCGTGATTGAAGTCACGAAACCTAGACATGAATTCAGTTTCTCCGCTAAACTTAGCGGTAAAACAAACGTCACGTGAGCTGCTGTTATGAGACCTACAGACCAAGTCAGCTTCCCCGCTAAATTTAGCGAGAAAATTAACGTCACGTGACCTATACATGAGTTCAGTTTTCCCGCTGAATTTGGCGGGGAAATCGACGTCACGTGACCTAATGTTTCGAGACCTACAGACCGATTCAGAGTCCCCACTAAATTTAGCTACAAAGTTGACGTCATGAAACCCATACATAAATACAGTTTCCTGCCTAAATTTGGCGGGGAAATTGATGTAACGTGACCCGGCCGAAACGACCTGGTTAATGCCTTCTAAAGAAATTTAAACGACCGCTCCTCAGATATACTGCATTGAAGGAATTATAGGACTTTCGAGATTAAGGTCGCTGTCAATTCTTTTTATGTTCACACTCCTTGCTTAGTGTTTCGTTCAACGACCCTTCAAATTGATTGGCTGAGTGCGCAATCTCCTTCGACTGCGTAGCGACAATTAATGCTCGACACTCGCCACACCCTTCGTTTCTTAAATTGACTGTCACTAAAGTTATCTGGTTTCCAGATGTCACTGGGCCCATATAGGGTTACTTTTTGCTTTACTCATTTTCGAGTCCTATATCACATTCTTGGGTTAGAGTGATAGCAAATCGGCAAGCTTCGATGGTAAGAAGCGCGTGCCTAAGTACGTGACCATCGAAAAGAAAATTAAAGCCTTTTGTCGCACCATACAATTAAATAAAAAAATGCGCTGGGCTTACGTTTGATGCCGGAAGAAGGAGATAAGAAAAAACGTGCAGCGAATTTTTGCACATGCCAGGAAAAACTCATGCGACGGAGTTAGTGGCGTACTCAAGCACCTCGCCACAGTGCAAAATTTTCGTTACCGAGACGAGGTGTTTAAAATACAAAAAAATACTTAAGACTGCTTACGCGTAGAAATTCGAAAGCATTTCTACACGGAGCGCATTCCTACAAGCAGCACGTCACGTCTTCTTACCGCACACGACTCTCCGGCGGTGACATCACGGTCCCCCACTGCGCAGGCGCAGCGAACTCGGCCGGCTCCGCGCCTTCCGTGACGATGCAATTGCGTTGCTGTTCTTTTCTTTGTGTTTTATTTCTAAGGTGCGTCCGCATTGACCTTGAGCGCCCCACCGACTTCCGTGACGAAGCATCTGGTACGACACGTCGCAGCCAGTGGGAATTTAACTGCCGTTTCGCTCAGGGAATTTAGGTGCCGTTTTTCGCGTAGTTACAGACAACGCCGGGTTCGCTACATGGGACAGTTAATGCTTTCGCATTAATAACTGCATAAAGTTCAGCATCCCGTAAGAAACAAAAAAATCTAACGGGGGTCACCCTTGGCAAACTTTCCAGTCTCACGGAAGTGTTGTATACCAACAAGTGCAAACAAGAGGTCGAGTTGCATTGTTTTTGTTCTTGACTAACTGCTTGACGTTAGCGCCAATAGCGACAAAAAACAAACAAGCAAAAAAAAAACGCGAGTTAACTAAAATTGCAAGTTATTGTTGTTTTATACCCGTGTTTTGTACGCTAAAAACTACCGGTAAGAATTTGCCCAGGAGAGCACTAGATTCGCTACATTTTTGTTTATACTACACCCCATAAATAAAAATATGAGCACCTGAGTAATAAAGAAGCTTCTGATTATATCTCTATAATAATATTAATATTAACAAATATCGAAGATAAAAATCAAGCGGTGGTGGCAGGAAAACTGAAAATCCTTTCTGCAATTCCCGCACTGTCAGTGATCAGGTAGTAAAATGCGTTCAATCATTCATTTATTTATCTAAAATGTGTTTCAACGAATTCATGTCGTCTCGCCGTCACTGTACCATACAGTAACCAGCTAAATTTAGCTGCACACATCTATGTTTCACGTGGTCCCGTGGTCGATGACACCATGAGTCATCTGGTCACGTGGCATGGTACCGCTACAAGTCACGTGACCACGTGGCGTCTTTTCAGGCCACGTTAGGTCTCGTGGCATCGGGATGTTGACACCACGACGTGAGGTCACGGTGCAATGTTATGAGATATAGTGACGTTGGGTATGTAACGTCATGTCACGTCATGTGACGTCACGTGGCTTGACGAGTTTGTCTCCTCATTAGATGGTTTTTGAAAAGGGCTTTTCTTCCGTGATCTGTGACAGCATGACACTTCTATAATGTCATCGCGCGGAAAGCGAGGGACCACTTTTGAGAAGGCGAAAAACACAGCAATTGGATACGTGTTCCAGACAACCGCACTATGGAAATGTCGGATACTTACGCGTACCTTCACCTTTCATGACTTTCAAGCGTCTAGCCTTTATCACAAAGCAACATGGTCAAGCGTGGGCTTTTGCGAAAACCCCCACGCTCGGGATCTTTTTTTTCTTTTTTTGCAGAAACATATGCATTCTATTTTCCTTAGTAAGAGAAGAAAGGGCAAAAAGGTGCGTTGCAAACTTTCATTTACGTGAGGCGGTGAAATGCTAACACGGTGCCATACGCATATAACAGAAAGTCCGGCCATTGTTCGGCAGAGTCACACCACTCAGCAAAATGAAGACCCTCTCAATATTTTTTAGTTTTATTGCAGTCATTACCGGTTTGGACTCCGGAAGTTGTAAGTTTCGATCGTGTTTCTACTAGGCTTGGTGTTATAGCTCGACCATTTCGGGTTACATACAGCTTTTTTCGCGCGATGCACAATTAAAAAACAAAACATGTCCCTAATTTCAAGTGAAACGCATAATTTGAAAAAAAGAGTGTTTTTATGTCACTTCTTGTTTGTGCTTGCAAGCTTGCACCTCGGTTACAGTAACTTTTTTTTTTCATTTTAGAAAAAAAAATTGAGAAACATTATAGTTTTTGACAAGGTGAGAACGCTAGAGAGAAGTTTCAGTTTGTCTCGCCTCCAGCACGAGCTCCCTGCGTTTCATGACTATTCGGATTCTCGTGGACATCTAATACGCCAGAGCACGAAACGAAATTGCGGAAGGCAAAAAGCGCGTGCCGAAGGGCCAGGCGTTCGAAAGACACGGCCTACAGTTCGTATATTCTTTTGTGTAACTATAGAAGAAAAAGCAAATATTTGGATGTAGGTTTATTTGCCATGTAACGCCAACTAGAGTAAAAAAATAAATGCACCAGCTTTTATTGTTAAAGTCGAGGTAGTTAAACATAATGAGAGCGAAATAAACTCAAATAATGTCGATCTATAAACCATTTTAAGTCAGTCACATAAAATGGACGTTATTCCACACTCTAATACGATATGCAAGACCGATTCTGCAAAAAAAAATATCTTGCCGTTTAATTGATTGCATGTCACCTATATATATGAGCCCAACGTTGGGACAGAACACTGTCCGACCCTGATAGAAGTTTATAATATCTCCTTGTCATCTGCTGCGGATCGACATAGCAATCCGTTTGGTAAGAAATGTAGAGCTTTTGGTAATTTTCGTTATCAAAGATTGGTCTCATCATTGAGTAACTCATTTAAACATTGACTTTCCCGAATAGCATCAAGCAGGGGTCTCCTTGTGTACCCTCGCCTCTTGGAGGAGAGAGGATCCGACGGAAGTCGCATCCTGAAGATCAACGAAGACATCACACTCAACCTTAAAAAAGTTCAGTCTTGGGGAGGAATTTTTGTTAAAAAGTTACGTCGGCGATGTGGAAAAGCACACCTACGTGAGTCGCGCCCTTCTTTTGTTTGCTCCACCTCATGAGAGTGGTAATAAGTAGTAAATAATAATAAAAACATCTTGATCTCAGAAGCACAAAGAAGCTGTCGTTCTCAACCACATTTCTCCCATCTCCTTTCCCGCGCACGTTACCGCGTATTATTACTACTCAGGGGCTTGGGAATCGCGTCTTGTCATAAACCAGTAGTGAATGCCGAGAACATTTCATGAGAAATTTGGTCACTTTAACAAACAAAAAATGTCGCATTAAAATAATGCACAATGATTGGAGAAAGCTTAATAAGTTAAGCTACCTGGGAAAAGTTAGGATAGGTTATTTTATGTGAAGTGTCTTTTTGCTCACATTTTTAGTCCTTTATTTTTGCATTATTACCGTCCAAAAATGATCATACGAAAGTATTATGGTGATCTTTGGCGACCGGAAATTCGCCTACAAAAGCTCTGGGTGCAGATTGCGCTACTCTCTCAAAATTACGTTTAGTTGTTATAGACATGTGTCATGTCATACATATGTACGTAGAGAAGATATAGCCAGACTTTTCAATTTATGGTGAATTCCGCTAGCAGATGTGGACAGGTTTTTAAAATTCGTGAGGGAGAAGAGAATCCGCTCCGTGGAGCACGCACCAAATCGACAAGCGGAAAATGGATCCACAATTTCTGAGCGAACCACCGAAGAGGGTCTGTAGTGCAAATAGGGCCACTGCTCGAACTTGTTGAGCTAGAACATGACGAGTTGATTGAGCTATCACATGACCAAACACTACTGCCGCTGGCAGAAGCAACACCCGACACAGGTCGAGCTCATTATCCGTACTAATGAGCCCGTGTAGCAAGCAGGAAAAAATATGTCCGAGTTTGGTACCTTTCAATACATTTCGGCGACGTTGAAACGTCGGGGCACACACCGCCATATCGCAATCGGAAGAGATCAGATTGCATGGTCTTTATTAAACGCAGACTGGTATCGAACCATTACTTGCCCGATTGATACCTAGTCACTTCTTGTTTTATTACGGAAGAAAGCACCGGCGGCATTCTGTGCTCAAAGGTAAACAATAGACTGCGGAAAAATTAACAGGCCTAAACTTGCGCCTGCTTCGTTCTTTGGATGTTATGCTCTCTTTCTCGTTCTTCCTCTCGGGATCACATGTGTTAGCGCTTACGATTTGGCATTCCCCAGTCACGCCTTTGCAGCACCACTAATTAAGGGGAGGTAGCAGCGTACGAGGTGCAGTGCACCAAGGAGGTTATAATGGCAGGAGGTGGCGTCCGTAAACTCTATTTATTGAAGCCAAGAGCAATGGCAGTAGGCATGGCCACAAATTGTCCCCTCAGTTCCTCGGCGTTGTCTTACTGTTGTCTCTTTGTTCCAGTTGAAAGTTTCTTATTTTTCTGCGCCGCAACCTCAGGCATTACTATATAATTAAATGTCTGCAGCTCTCCTGCACACTCATTGCTATTTAGAGAACTCAGCTAATGCGGACCGCCATCTGAGTATGAGGGCAGACAAGCACGTTGCCATTCCATTGCCTTTGCAACGCTGTTTTTTGTTTAATATTTACATGGCGGCGTCCACTAAATCGGTGTCGAGTGGCTGGGATTCCGAGCGTCATACATAAAGGCCAGTGGGAAGTCGACGTGTGTCGGACGCTCTAGATACTGCGCCCAGAGCGTCGTCTAGAGACAGTCGTCATAGCGCGGCTTTAGAAAGCAATCATCTCAGGCGCTATTGACCGACATGCTGTTTACAAACAAGCCCGCCTTTTCCCACACCAGGTGTGCGCACTGCGCGTGCGCAGAAACCAAATTCGCGTGAAGGGTAGCGCCTGCGCATGCGCAGTACCGTCGACAGCGCCACCGCAGCTGTGTGACGTCAGGGCCGCGTGTTGGTGTCTATAGGCGGAACATGCCTGCGAATGGCCCCGAGTTGAGAAAGCCGTAGAAATCTTGCTTCCAGCACGCGTTTGTGGCCTTTCGTCACGATGAGAATGCGCGTGTGCATCTAAACTTTCTTTGGTGCGCCGATCGTATCGAAAGCCAGCCGTGACAGCGGGCAGCCGAAGCAAACCACAGGCACGAAGCACACGTAGCCTGAGCCTGACGTATCCAATCAAGCTAAGAGCAGATGCACATCGCCGAGCGAACGGAACTGACGCAGCGCGCTGTTGTCGACCCCCGTGAAGATGTGCCGATTTCGACACGGCGGTTTTGGCGCGGTAAGAAGTGCTCCACGGATCCGGCGCTGCCACTAATATGCAAGCGGTGGATGACCAACTTGAGCCGGATCTGTGAGCGGAAGATGCATGAGAAGTCCAAAAGCGGGCGCTTTTGGAGCACTCTGAATTTGCGAGTGGAATTCACCATAAGAGAAATGAAAAGTATACTTAATAAAAGCTTCTCGATTCATATGCTCGTGTATTGCGATCTTGGAAGTGGGTATATGTTGGTGCTTGGGCAGGGATAGAATTTTAAGCAGCGGATGTTTGAAACAGTACTTATGCTGCAAGGATAGAACATTTCTCTGAAATCTTGAACACGTTCAAAACATAACGCAAGCGTTTTTGTATTTCAGTTTGACACATGTTCATTTCTTGGTATCTTGTTAAAACGTTAGGCATTTCTAAACAACCGCGTTATTTACTATTCTTTTCTTTGCCTTTTTAGATGGACGGTTCCTACCTGGAGGAAGACCTCTTCCACGATGCTGATGCAATGGCCTCACTTACACTATCCAACAACGGAGAATTACAAGTGGTTCGTGCATTTTTACAGCGGAGCTTTTAAAATGCTAGTTTCCCCAGGGTCGTGTCCGTCCTCATATGACCTGATGACACAGAACTCTGGACAGCTACCGCCATCAATGAGGGACGGCGGAAACCAGACAACCAGCATGCCGATTGTCTGGTTGCCGCCGTCGCTCATAGATGGCGGCAACTTTCGAGCCTTTGAAGTTTCCACATTGGCTTGCCGACTTGCGGCCTGCCATTACTTCATTCCGACCATAGTACAACTTTGCTGGTCTTCCTTCTTCACCAGGGTGGAAAGGCTGAAAGTTTTCCGATAAATAATCCTTGAATGCGACCTTGAAGCGCCACATCCGAAAATGTCAGCGTGCCTAGCTTTATTGAGGGCACCAGGAGATCGAGTGAAACCAATGAAGGCTGGTTGACACACTTGCAACTGCTTACGACCGTGAGCTCTAAAACCCGTAAAAATCTCTAACGACCAGATAACACACTGGCGAAATCTATCGGTAGGTGCCGAACACTTGGAATTCGCATGTTTACATTTTGTTTTGCGAACATTGTTTTTTCTTTTCGGCCTTGAGAAACGTTGGACTAAGTTACAAATGACCGTTTCTCACACACACAACGTACACTTGACTTCGTACATACTGTAAAACATCCGACCTAAAATAATTCGCTTCCAGGGTCACTCCATAGATGGCACCGGCGGGCCAGTGTGTTCCTTCTAGTCGAAAGAGATCATAAGAACTCGGTCGGGAACGGGTGTGCCAACGGGTCTTTAAATGTACATTGGTAGTTGAACGAAGGACAAGCCCCTTCCCCCCAAAACAAAACAAAAACAAAAAAAAACAGGATTAATCAGCCAACGTGACCAATCCATGCTTTTGGCAGGTTCACTTATGTGCTCGCGTGCCGGCGCCACGCTTTCCGATGTGCTTGATTGGTTTATCCGGTTGCGGCAAACGCTCAAAAACAAAGAGCGCCGTGACTATTCAATTCTGGTGGTGCTATAGTGGCCCTATCGGATCGTAGCATTGGCTGCGCTCGGACTTGAAATGGTGTAGAAACGAAACCAAATCTTTCAGACATTATGGTGCCGGCGCTTGATACGAGTCTTGTATTTCACTAGTAAAGCCAGGCAGATGATTGCAACACCTGGTATTATACGTCTAGGGGTCACTGAGCGTGTACCCCGAGATGTGAAGAACCCGTCGGCAAACGTGCTGCGGAATTCAGCCCGGACGGACAGTACCTCAATGAAGTGTTGATGAAGTTCGTTCATGTTACTTTATTGCAATTTCGCTAACACGGCTATCTTACGGCCAGACGTGATACCAAGGCACGACGAGTGGAAGTTAATGACACGTGCGAAAAGAGACGAGTGATCACTTAGGAGATAATTAAGACTCGTTCTCACATTTGGCTTTGACTGTACGGAGTGTTTTTCGATCTCTTGTAACCGCTGGTCTTCTGGCGTCAACGGTTACGAACTGTGTGTTACAGGTCTGAAGGTTTCCTCGGTATTTGCGGGATCGAATATATGCGCTATTTGCGAGAAATATTCGCTTACGACATTGTGCGAAATATTTTAAGTTTCACGCATACGATAAAAACTTTGTACGAAAAAAATGTAATAGTAAATACCCAAATTATAACTGTTCCAGTATTACCGATTGATGGTAAAAAGAAATGTAGCTACACTTGACACCCTCAAACGCAAATATGTGAACCAGCCTCTGCACATTGTAATAACTATCGGTAAGCCTTCCCAGGTAGTACGAAAGATGTGACCAGTGTAGATCAAAGTGAAATAATGTTCAAAATATGTTTAAAACCATGTAAACAAAGAACAACAACAACCAGGCAAGCTCTGGCCGGTTGTGCGATTTGTGTTCATGAAGTTACTATATATTTACTTTGTGGATGCCATGATGGCTAATTTTTCTTTAGGAAGGTGTTATTGGGCCTAAACTGCGCATAATGCCAGCGCCTGAACAAGAACGCTCGTCGGAAGGGCATGTGGCCCATATGATCTACGAAATTCCAGATGGACACTCTGGTCTTCACGATGATGCTGGTGAGCAAGAAAAGAGTAATTAGCCTATTGAATTTTAAAAGCTTAATAATATCCCAGGTAGCACAATTCTTTAGGACAAAATCTGGATTTTGGCTGGAGATCTGAGGCTTAAAACGCAACTCCGCTCAATTCCAAACATTTTAGGTTTATTTGCGATTCTATTTCCCAAAGCACTACTGAACAGCTCTACGTCTTCGGATTCGCGAAATGTGGAATATTATTTGTGTAATCTTAATTTAAACATCAGCAGATACCGAAACCGAAACTTCGGTTGCGTCAGGCAACATTGGTTTCGCGTCGTCAGAGTCATGGCTACGTCACGTCGAACCACGTGGTCTTGTGACGCTCGTGGGTGCAAGGTACACGACACGTGACGCGGGCAGGCCGCTTCGGATGGCGTAAACAGTGACGGCCCGGGGGAGAGGGGGAGGGGGAGAAGACGAAAGAGGAAAGGGAGCGGAGAAACCGGACATAGCAAGCAAGTTGGGAGAGGTGGGGAAGCGAGCCCGTGCGGGAAGACGTTTTGAGAAAAGTGCCAGGAAGCACGCTGGAGAGAGCGCGGGAAACAACGCACCAGGGAAGCACGACGGAAAGGCCTGACTGGCGTCAGCGTCCCAGGTCCCCGAGCCCTGAGAAGCCTGGATCGCCTTGACCACAATGCCATTTGCTAGCGTCAGCACTTCAAGCCCCAGAACCCTGTGAGCCCGACTAGAAAAACACACGGCCACACGCTGGCACCAGCGCCCCAAGCGGCCCCGAACCCACCGAGCCCTGTGAAGCCCGGATCGCCTCAATCACAACGCCACCCGCTAGCGTCAGCGCTTTAAGCCCCTGAACCCTGTGAGCACCGGAGCCAACTCGCCCACGCACCAGCACAGTGACGGACAACTCGGGACACCACCCCTTCAGAACGCCACAACGGTCGGTGAGATGCGGGCGGCACCAGCACCGACTCCTATTATTACTAAACAGTAAATATCGTTTTCGCCTCGTCTCTCCACACCTCACCGTGGGCCCACCAAAGCTCGTTTGTGCCTCCCCTACGGGGTCGTCCCAGTCTCAAAGGTCACGTGATCCTCTATGCGACGGCGGGCGAGCGTAGAGCAAAGCGCAAGTATCGTCTGGTCTGCAATTTTCGCAATGTATTTTGCTACAACATCATGTGGAAACTTGTGAATGACACCTTCTGGGCTGGTCAACTGGTAATTCGAGCAGGTAGCAACACAACATCGTGAGCCTACGGGTCTTTCAACATTCATCGCAGATAGGCATCGCAGATACGGCCCGCGCTCGTATCGTAAACAAAACATCCTTCTCAAGCTAAACGAAACAACGGCCAGACGAAACAGACCGCTCCCAGCTCTCAGCTCCGAGAAGCGCACAGGGCAGCGCAAACTAGCGCATCGGTGTTACGGTGATCACGCGGACGCCGTCAAGCCAACACCGGGAGGAGAAACTCATGACGTCATCGTTCAATTTCGCTCTGAGAAGTAAAAACAAACAAAGTGTGAGAATGACGTAGACATACCTCTGACGTAGTGGCTCAATGTTGACTGCTCCAACTCCGTAGCATTGACTGCGCTGGTGATTGCGCCCCGCGTCGCACGCTAGAGTTGGCAAATTTCGTCGACTTGGCTCATTTGAAAGTTTGCTGGTTAGTTTATTAAATATATAGACGGAATCATATCGTAATATTTTACATGTGGTCTTCATATATGATACTGAAGAGGACTGCACAGTTTTCTAAATATCAAAATGAAGCGGAGTTGTCTTTTAAAAGCCATACACAAAAAAATATGGTAGAGCAAACTTGAACATTTTTTTGCTAGAGCCTGACGATTCTGGCCTTAATTTGTCAAAACAAGTGCCAAAGTTAGGCTTCAGTGCTGGTACTATCACTGTATTTTGGCATATTTGGGCATCAATCGCCGGACAAGTGCCAGTGTTTGGCATACCAGCTGATTTTTCTGTTCATCTTTGGCTCACTTCTTGCACTTTGGTAATTATCTGGCGAGAGAGAAAAGCCACAAAACGCCAAATAAAGGTACTCCGGCATTGAAGGAAAACTGTATTAGGCCCAAGTTAGATTCATAGAATTTCCAAACTTATGCCAAATCAGGCCTTTTTTCTGGTGTTCTAACTGATATAGATAAAGATCTATATGTATACTAATTTTAACTACAAGAAACTAACCTGAAACGGAATATTGAACGCCAACGAGATTAATTAATTTTACTTTGGTTTACCTAGGATTATGCCTGCGTGGAAGTTTGCATGCTCATTACTCTAGATTTGTGTCTTCATATGTGTTAAAAAGAGATAAACCAGCCTGTTTAGGGGCAGACATGTCGAGAATTATAAAAAAAAAATGTATCAATAATACGTTTGATTGGCTCAGAGCAGAGGCTTAGCCAGGGGTGAGATCTTACGGGGCTGCAGCCCCCCCCCCCCCCCCTCCGAGATGCAGTCGACTCTATATTATACACATGCATTTTGACCCCCCTCCCCCTCTCCCGCACCCCAAGTCATAGACATCCCAGCCACCTCAGCGCCTGCACCCCCTACACAAAGAATTCCTGGCTACGCCACTTGCTCAGAGTGATCAGGCGTATTCACTACGGACTTCCTCGGAAAATGATGAAAAATAATAAGAGTTAATGAAACATGATAAGAAACCAAATAATTTATAATGTTGATATTTGGTTTACAGTGCACCCTCCAGAGAATTATTTCAACGTGAGCGAACGCGCTGTAAATATGAATGGTATGTGATTCTTCCACTATTTTTTTATTAGAAAATTTTATTAGTTAAGAAATTGTTTTATATCGGAACACAGATGGTCGTTACAATGTTTTTGGTTGAATTTAATATTGTAATGACACGCTTATTTTCAGATATCTACAATGCAAAAATAATATATCCTGAGCTCTTTGTCCTGGTTGATACCGCGTTCTTGCAGCAGTTCAGGGGAGATGAAACGAAACTAATCAAATACGTTTGCAGAACTGTCAATGCGGTAAGTAGGGCCAGAATTGTCTAGATGCTCAACATGACACTGAAACTACAATTTACTTCTTCCAAAAGTAAAAAAAAACACAAAGCAACAACAACATGAAATCAGTTCATTTAAGATTCCCATATTGGAAATAGTGAATAATGAAAAAGGACACGTGTAATACAGAATGTTTCTATGAACCAACAAGAAGCAAAGTGCAAGAGTGTGTTACCACATAGGTCAATTTCTTTCAACAACCCACCCCACCTATTTCTTGAAAAAGACATCGCAGTTCAGTTAATCCAAAGTACAGTCAGAGCTGCGATTCCTTACCGGAGACAAATGCACTACGGACACAACGCAGCCGACCTTTCATAACACACGCAAACCTAAGCTCAACAAGCGGAACGAGTTCTTTCAGACCACGATAGCTTAGAGTCTGAACGAAACCGTTCCACTTCTTGCGCTTATGTTTACTTTTGTTATGAAAGATCGGCGCGTTAGTCCATAGTGTGATACACAGCATAGTGCATTCGTACGTGTCTTGCGCCTTACGCCAAAAAACCCTCGCCAAGGACTTCTCGGAGGGTGACGCAGTCATATATTTTATACATACGAAATCCCTCTAACGGACGCAACATGTGACACCGGTCGTGTCATAGAACGCAGCCTTAACTGCTGCGATCTAGCGGGCACTACGCCAGACTCATCATCCCTCAACGCATGCGGTGTATTAGGCAGTGTTGTGTAGTAGCTGACGTGGCTTTGTGGTACTGGAATTTCTTCATAATAAGCAACCCAACATTGAGTCCCGAAAGAAAAAAAAGGAGATTTTTAGGGGTTTTATTTTTCAAGGATCTGGTGATATCGACGACGGCCGCCCTTCAACCACAGCAACTGCAACAACAACGTCGTTTCGAGTGTACAAAAAAGCCAATAACAGCTGTTGATGTAAAAAGCGGTTACCTTAGGATGTCCACGATGAACATTTGACAAATATGTTCTAGGAAGTGTGGTGTCTTAATCGATATATTTTCTTTACCGCAGATGAATTTAAGGTACCTAAGCGTTTCTAACCCTGAAGTAGAGTTTAAGCTTATGGGAATTGAGATCCTCACGGTAAGAAGTTTATTTTGTTTGAGTGAATACAAATACACGTTATTTTACTCGAAACCAAAACAAGCCGGTTGCTTACTTCATGTCTGTATTTAACTGTAAGCACCCTAGGATATCTACAATGTTCGCTAATGTAGAAATTTTTGCATCAATCTGAATGTCATTAGGGTGGCATAAAAAAGGACATCTAGAGCATGCTTATGTATATACTCTGTATAATCCAAGCAAAACATGGCTTGGATTGAAATTACTAGAAGCAAGTTAGAAGGAAGTATGGGGAAAGTTGTATAAATATTCGTTATTTGTTATTTTGCGATCAAAATTATATTCCAGCTAAAAAAGGTATTTTCAAATTCTTTTCTTTATAACATGCAACCAGAGATTGCTTGTCACTTTATTTTTAAATTAATTTCATTGAATCTCTTGGCTTATGCAACCGTTTGCTTGTATTCCCTGTTTCAGACGGAGAAAGAACGCTTCTTACGAAGAGTTCAAGGTCAACCCCACTACATTTATGGGCCTGAGTCCTTGGCAACGTTGAGAGAGTACGTCAAGGGCAATGCAGCTGCCTACAAATCCTACGACTTGGTGTATTTAATAACCGGGTAAGAAGCTCAAATGTAAGATCTCGTTGGAAAGTTGTTGATGAACGGTGCTTGCAATAGAAACGCGTATATAGTTCTAGGATTGATACATCGTTTTGCTTGTACAAACCTTTTTCTCTTGGTCACTCCAGTGAATTGGCGCCTGACTTTTATCTGTAATTATAGCCTAATAAAATTATTATAAATATTATTAATATTATAGTCCCGGTAGCTTAAGAAAGACTGGGCTTGGCGAGTTCTAATCGTTCAATTATTGCTAAGCAATTAATTATGTGTCAAAACCACACAAAAAAAAGTTTTGAAAAAGGTTAACAAAAACGCCTGATCACAAGAGTACACGCCCTGCGAACCTTAAGTTTGGGAGTGATTATAGCGGATGCTATCTCCATAATTTGAAATTTTACTTTGTTGATTTAAACAGCAGAAGGAGATAGAAAAATGAGACAGTTATTCCTTGACGAGATACCTCTTGCTCCGCAAGGAAATGTTCTTGCGTAAACTAACTTTCAAGTTGATCGAAGAATCGGACAAATGAAACAGGAAAGTGAAACAATGTGCAGATCTCCAATGACATAAAAAATATGCAACTGTCAACGCAGATGCAATAATATACTAGAAAACACGAACTACGAACTGAAAAAAAGAAGAAGAAACGGAAGTGGGCATGCTTATACGTCCGTTCAGGAGTTAAGCGAGGCTCCTAAAGCACGTGATTACTGCCTTGATTATTTCTAATAGAACTTGCATGTCGGCATTAAAAAAATCTGGTTTATGAAAAGTTACCAGGTAAGCTAAAAAAATACGCAGGGAACAAAAGGGCATATTTTTACAGGCTTTCTAGTTTGGTAAGAGGAACTTAGGAATATGTGGGGGATTTCTTCGAAAGCTTTCCTTCTAACCCGATGTTAAAATACAAAAACAAGAGAGACGTTGAGAACGACAACGTGTTCCTGACAGCTAGTTTCATAATTTAATAATGTGTGACAGTATAACAAACGAACATACTAGTTGTGTTTCTTCAGTGTTCTCTCTTCTGCTACAATATCTTAATCACCTATTACTACGTGATGTTCCAATTCAGTATTACACTGAACGGCGTTCCCGGAATGCGTTCATTTTATGAGGAACGGAGGAGCGCCGCCGTTCCATCTTGCATTGGTCGAGCGAAAACGAAAACTCGTTCCATGTTCGAAGGAATGGCACGAGAAACGGCGCTGTCTATTTTGTTTATTGATCTGCGATATCACTCGAACTTGGTAGGCATTGAGGCCTTTATTATCGACTATTTCAACCTTCTTCTTGAAGGTGGCGGGAAAAATGTCTCAGGGACAGTAAAGAAAAACTGAAGCAAACGTGAAGGTTGCTACTCGACACGTTGTTGGATATTTTCATTGCTAGCTTTAGTCTATCTAAGGATTACGCACCGAAATATTTAAATAAAATGACAAGTTTCGAACTTCCAAAAGTAACTGGAACACGTTCCTTTCAGAACCAGTTGAAAACTCGTAGCGGGAAATCGTTCCAAGATAAGGAACGATCGAGGACAGAGTTTTTGTTCGGTTTGGTGGAACGTGTACTGCAGCACTGATTCAGATCCATAGACACACATACAACTAACACACTTTTGAATTTACTTGATATACTATGCCTTCGAGTAAATGGCGACGAGAGACATAAGAGGTCAGTGACTGAAATTTTGCATGTGGCAACACGTTTAGACGTAATCTTGTGCAAATTTTGCTTATAAGTGTATTTGATGTGAATTATTCACTTCAGTATTTTATTAGCTTTTGGCGTCGCATACCTATATCTAATTAACTTGGGAATTGTTAATTTGTAGGTTGGACATGGTAACATACAAAGGATACATTGATCCTGGGAATATGGGTAAGAAGCTAGCAATATATTTAGTATGATTAATAATAGTCGTAGGAATTTTATTAATTCCGAAGTCGTGAACTTGAACTCAGAATTGTACTTTTTTATGTATAGGATATGCCTACATTGCGGGTGCATGCAGTGAACTGAAGGTCGGCCTCGGAGAAGACACAGCGAACACATTCCGAGGCGTTCATATAATGACGCATGAAGTCGCGCACATGTAAGGTTTTTTTTTCTTTATTCTTTTTTCCCTTGTAGCGTTCCGAGGTGCATTATTCTTTTCCTTGCCAATCTCCCAACCTTGAAAATTACGGATGTCTCTTCTATGATAAGACATGAACTATCAACGTGGCAAAGCGCAATAATGTTGAGGCACCTGATGAGGTTTTTTAAAGTTGCCTCAATAAATATGGGTTGTTAACTATTTTACTTGCTTGTGATATTATAGAACAAATTCATGATTTGAATTTGACATTGACTGCTGATAACTTGGCATTAATTTTGAGGTCAATGTTTAGACTCAAGATTATAAATTGCAAAAAATATTTTTATTCGCGAATGCGTTGTGGAGTCGGGCATTAGGCAAAATGTCATATAATAATGTTTAAAATGGATAGTGCTTATACAATATACATAGCTTCTTACGGTGAGGCTTAGAAATGTGTATGCATTAGCCATGCGCCACCTCAGGTATTCGAAGGACTGTTTGTTAATGTTTTTGCTTCTAGCATTGGGTCTACAGGGAATGGACACTCACTAAATGGCTAAACGTGACTAAATGTTAAAAAGAGCACCTAACTTCCAAAAATTGTTTTAGTAATTCAGCTACACTTTTCGTCATTCTTATCTAGCATGGGCTGCCCACACGATGGCAACTATGACCCAAGTCGCCTTCAGGGTCAAGGTTCTACATCGTGCCCGTTTTCTGAAGGCTACATTATGAGCTATTACGTCATCAACCTCAACTACTACAAGTTCTCGTGGTGCTGCAATAACCAGATTTCCTCCATGTCTTGGTAAGCGTTTGATAGAGCATTCGGTATTTTTGGAACAGGAGGTCAATAAGCTACATTTTCCCCCCATTCGTTGCTTGGTCAAAACAGTTAACGTCTGCACAATGTTGACTTTGACAGCACATACGGGAGCTGATGCCGACTTCAGTTTTATGTGCTTGATAAATAATCTTACGTCTACAATTAAACACAGTTCAACAGTTTCAGTATAAACAAAAAGGGGTGATAGCTAGCCTTATTCACCAGATAGAACTGTTTATTCATTGCAGTTACTAACAACTTATGTAATCGCAGGGCGTGGCTTGCTGATAAATTTGTCATCACTCTGCAGTAAATGACGTCACTCATTTTGTTTATTAAGTTCTCAGTGACTGCTAGTGTTTCGATTACAAGCGAAGCTGAATCGCGAAAATACAATGATCTCAAATAACATGCCAGTATATGTCAGGAATACTTAGGTGCACTTGAAGTTTTACATGAAAGGGGAAGCAATATCCGTTGAGGCAAAACAGATGTCACTCAGTTAGTATTGGCTGAATTTTACGGCACTGCTCCAAATACAGTTTGCGCACTAAATGCTTTCGGAAATATAAAAATTTACAAAATGAGTGGTAGTTACACTAAAGGCGCTCGTGCGATTGGCCTTTAAGGTTTTATCTTCTTTATTGGGGCTGCCTTACATGAAGTTGCACATCGAGAATTTATGAGCATATGCGCAGATAATTTCAATAAATTTTATACCTAAACGATTACTGAGAGCTCTATTTATCCTAAAAAGTCTTGTGAATCCGAGACACAATCTAAATGTCACCTCAGGCCATGCTTGTTCACTCAAATTTAGGCGATGTATAAATGCTCTTCGCATTGTTTAAAATACCGGCCTTACTATATCTGTTGTTTCAGCGGTGCTAAACTTTGATTAATGATTTTTCCTTTTCATTTTTTGAATCAGTAAACTGTACTTTGTTTCTTGAAAGGTCACAGTTCGGACGGTGTCTTCATGAAAAAAATGCAAAATCGACCATGAAGAAATCAAGCTCCAAACTGCCAGGAGAGGGGCACACAAAAACTGGTCAATGTAAGAGGTCGTATCCCAGACTAACGGGAACCTATTACATGAAGGTAATGAAATCCACCTATACAAAATCCTTAGCAGTGCAGTAATCCCTGGATCTTCCACAGAACATGCCCATAGTGAACTGCGAAATGCATTGCTTTAATCCAAGAAGCCGGCACGTACAGGAAGGACATTATAAACTGAAACTGACCGATGGGACAAAATGTGGAAATCATAGCAAGGTGAGTATTTATAGCCACTAAACGCTAAGCAGTTGTCTTCAGTTTTACATGTCCATAGTGATAGAAACATTACAAAAGTTTGAGGCTTAGAGCCAATATTTATTAAACTCAGTTTAATATCAAAATGAATGAAGGTGTTCATAGTGAAAAAGAAATATATATAATTGAATAGTTAATTTTGCATCTGTGATAAAACGTTTGCATTAATATAGAAGAGGAACTGTAGAATTGAACTGCCTATTTTTATGTTTAAGCCATAACATTTGTCGAAATTCAGTAAGCAATAGGTTAAACACCGGATGATGGTTTTGTTTGATTCGTACACAGCAAACATTAAAATGCGTAAAACATGCAAATGTCCCCGAAGGATGATGCCATTGCAATGACAGAGACGATGAAGTTAATAATAGTTGGTTTAATTGACGTACACAACGAAAACAACCATGCTGTATTACTTACTCACTTAAAAACACCAGACGAAGACAACCGCTTTGAGGGTCGTCCGTCAATAAAATTAATTTCAGGTAAAAGACGTATCACCCACAGTGATACACTATTTGTCTTGATATACATGCTGCCAAATATAGTATTAGGTATTTGGTGAAAATATATGCTCACAAACCAGTTGACGTTAAAATAAGTAACACTTTCTGTATTACTTTCAGGTTTGTATAAATGGAGAATGCAGACGTAGGCAGCATAGCTACAGAAACTAGACATGCGTGCCTAAAATATTATCTCGGTGGTTCCTGGCTTGCATTGGAATGAACGAAACGGCCTGTTGGAAGTACTGCGTGTCCCGTGTGGTACACTCTTTGAAGCTGGAGATGTTTGGGTAAAAGACCCTTTATCGACACGCACGCAGAAAAAAAAACAATTACTATTTTTTGGAGATTGTATTTCTTGCCAATTCATTTTGCGGTCAAAAGTGAAAGACGCTAGTTTTTTGTCGTATAATCAAAATAAATCGCTTTGAATGAAAATGCGTTCATTAATAAACATCAAGATTATACTTTATTTTTTAACCCATTTCCACTTCAGCTTAGAAGTTGACCCAAATGTACAATTTACGGTTTGATCTACGCGTATTACCTATGTAATCTAATCTTTATTTTTGTAGGGTGCCCAAAAACAACCACATTGGTCTTCTCATTGGTGCACCAACACAAATAAACAAAATCAGCACGCAAATACAGAGGCTCTAAACACGCTTCTTAAAAAGATAAAACATCGGACACAAACATAATGCTAACGAGCTAGAATAATTTAATCCCAATCGTGAAGGTACATAAAAATTGATGCAGATATGTCAAGGTGGGGTGGAGCGAAGGCATTATGTAATGACTGAATCAGTGAGAGAGGTGAGGATATTACATGGCCAGCGAACATCAAAACAAACAAGGTGTCTGGTTGCGCGGAATGGAATATGGAAGTCCACTTTCGCAAGGAGTTGCACCGAATCAACTACGCCATTTGCAACCTTGCGCACAAAAATTAAATCCCGAACAGTCCTCCTTTAGGCAGTAGTGAAAGTGAAAACATATTCATTATATATTCATACCTATATTAAAAGCGCCGCTCAAAGTATCTATCACAAAACAATCCGGACCTCTCTTTTCTGAACATTTTCTGTGGTCACAGCCTAAGTCTTAGATATCGAGTTCCATACGGCAGAAGCAAACTCGAGTTGTGACCTCACTAAAGAATTAAAAAGGTGAATCAATGAATGAGGGTTTCTAAATTTACGCGTCAAACGAGAAAAGTACCCCTAACACACAAAAAGAACATTGCCCACGACCAACGACACATGATTTTTAAAAAATAAAGCGCTGTCAACACACACGAAAAGGTCCCTAAAGATTTACACACGCTGTATTGGCGATCCCCCAAGATAATAGGTAGACAAAAATAAAAAGAAAAAAAGAGCGGCGACGGCAAAAACAAATCGCTTTTGTTCTTTTGGGGGTATGTAGCAATTGATTATTTTTACTGAGCTGAAGAATGCTAACATCACCTTGTCGGAGACCGCAATCTTTAAGACATTTAATGCTTTTGAACAACTTAAGGTCCTCAGCAAAAAAGTAGTTCAGAGCTGTTTACGCAGGACACTATGTCATTTATGAAGATCAATAGCAAAAGAGGGCCCAGTATTGCATCTCTAGGGAACACCAGACATCGAATTTTTTTCTTCCAAGGGAACAGTCACCAGTTTGAACAGTGTTTGAGCGCGCAATAACAGATAGCTGTCAAACCATTCGCACAATTCAAGACACACTCCATATAGAAGACAGTTTACGCAAGAAGAATATATGTCTCACTTTGTCGAACGCTTTAGACATACCAAAATATATTAAAGTTGACTTCTCCTCAATTAGCCACAACTGGCGCAGAAAAGTCTAAAAATGAATACAAATTAGTCTCGACTGACCTACCACTCAAAAAACCATGCTGAAACGAGGTTACGTTTTGTCGGAAATAAAAATAAACAAATAAAACATTCTCGAACAGATGACAAGCTCGAAAACTTCCAAGAGGCCGCAAAGCAAGGAGATTGGGCGATAATTTGTAACAAGAGACGCATCGTCCTTTTTTAGAACCCGAACGACCACCGATCTTTTCCAAAGAGACAGAAATGTTCTCAAACAAAGAGAAACATTGAAGATATGCTTTAAGTCGGAACGAACAGTTCGCGGCATCATTTGATAATAAAACTTGGTATCCCATCAACATTGCTCTCCCATGATCAACATTTGACATAGAAAGAGCACAACCCCAGTCAAAATGTTCTGTAAGTGAATAAAGACTTAAATAATCACCTTTAGAAAAGCAGTAATTTGATGAGTTACACGAAACTCTAGGCTTGTACGGGAGAGGAAAACTTGACAGCAAAGGGTAGATGGAAACCATAAATTCGAACCAAGGGATTCACAGCACGCTTTAGACTTAAAAGTGGCATGCTTCAAAGAGCGACATCTAGAACATTTCCAGCCTTATTTTCGATCGTATTGTGTTGTTGAAGACCACAGAAGTTTATAAAAGATAACAAAGAATACACCCTGGTAGATGTGATCGTATTGATGTTAAGAGTTTCCACAAACCAGGCCACACCTTGTAGAATAAACTCGCCATAAATTGGGAAGCGACACTTGTCGAAATTAATTTACTTATATTGCTATAATTTGCGATAATTTGTTATAAACATGCAACAAAAGAATATCAGGCAACCTTTATTTCCCATTTCATTAAACAAAAAATTCAGACACAGCGGCGCTAAAACGTCGCATGAACTTGTATATTCATGCTCTCCCGTCCAATAACAATATGTAACTTATGATGTCCAGTAAATGGGCCACTGCAAAATTTGACTGTATTTTTGAAGTAAGAAGGAATTACATTTTTTTATTAAAGGGTTAAGGACACACCAAAAATAAAATATGAAATAACTATACTGCTCTAGGACCCATTGTATGATCCTACAGTACTTCTAATTTTGTTTTGAAAATGGCGGGATAGTTTTGTGGATAAATCGAGTTATATGCGGAACCCTCGGATCCGCCCCATTCTAAAAAGCCGCCGTGGCTGAAGGGTTGATGACGTCAACAGCCAGCCGTGCGGCGTCCCCTTAAAGGGGTACGGAAACAAAAATTGAAATATTCAAATTTCGTTCGGAAAATGAGTCAAGCATGACAGATAGTAACCGTAAATGATAATCGCACGCTTGCATTTTGAACGACTGGCTCTATTTTTCGTTCCAAACGGTGCACTCGAGCAAGCGCTCGAAGAGAAGCGAACGGAGAGCGCGATGCGTGATGGGATATCCGGCGCAAACAAAACCAGAAAAAAAGATTCCCCGCGTTCGTGACGTAGCAAGGCTGGCGGGGTTATGAGCTTTGCCCTTGGTGGCGTTGTCAGCGTGGTGGTGGTGTCAATAGCGTCAGCGCGTTACAACCGAGCTGTTCGAAGTACCCTTGGGGTGGCGAGCGTGTGGCTGGCCCAAGGAGCACGTAGCTTCCACAACACTGTCAGCTTAGGGCTGAACGGGGTGGGGAAAGCAACTTTTGTTCGAGTTTTGAGCGACGGGCTAATCTTCTAGGGGAAGAATGGCTGCGTCCTTTCCGTCTTCTTGGACCCTTTGGTACAATGCGCGATTTGTGAGTTGAGCTAGGTGGAAAGCTAAGAAGGAAAATGTTGAAATTCCAAAGGGCGGCGCTGCTCCGAAGGAATCTTCTACGTCACGACTACGTAGCAAGTTCCCCAATGTTGCTAGATTACTTCCCAAATAGGCTCCGCATGCACCCACCAGGTGCACATTGAAAGATCGTTTATTTAGCTTTAAAATTAGTTTTCTTGTGCCTTTCAACGGAAGACTGGTGTTTTTGAGGTTATGGTGCAACATGCAACAGATTCAAGCTAGAAAATGAGTGCTGGAATTTCGTTTCCCTACTCCTTTAAACGCACTGATAGACTTGGCTCTTTTGGCGTCTGGATCTTCAGCTTTCTCGTTTACCTTCCGCGTTTCAAGCGTGCTGTCGGTGGCAATTATGTCTACGACATCGTCCGCTTCGTCGCAGTGTTCGACACCGATCGCGGCAGCGATGAGAGTGATTGTTATCAAGAGATGCTTCAAGCTGTTCATTTTGATTGCGACCCACTGGCGACCAGCTCCAGCGGCGGCGAGTCATGGACAAACTCGCCGTCGTCCGGGACAATCACGCAGGCGCATGCAGGGTGGAAGGTTAAAGTGGCGAGGGCGGGAGCAAGAATAGCGATGCGTTAAAGATGCCGAGTTGCGTGAGTAATTTTGACCATACCGCGACGAGGCGAGCTTGGGTGATAATGGGGTCACCTAAAATTAGAAAGCGTTCAAGATCACGTGGTTTTTGGGCACTATGGTGTGACTAGCTTGGGTAGTGTTGCCAGGTCGCAAAATGAATAAGACAAAAATTTGTAAATTGATTAATACAATTACTAGAGCTCTAAAAATCGCGAAACTAAGTAGCCTATGAGCATTCACTTTTCAAAAATAATCTATCTGTTTAATTTTCGTGTCCTGGCCCCTTTAAACGGAGAGTGGTTACAAAATATTCTAACTTTGAGATCTGAGGTTTACGTCGACAATATCCAGGATCACTCTTAGAAGAAAACGTTAACGGAATATGCGCCTTTCTCAGACACGAAAAGAAACGTTATTAAATCAATAAATAAAGAGAAAGAAAGAGAGAGAGAGGGAGCGCACGGGACTGTCGATTTCGAAAGGAGTACTGTCCATTCTAAAGCACTCCACAACTTTCCTTGAACACACCATACAACGTGCTCGAGAACAGGAAAGGAGGCGGTATAACGAAACACAGACACAAAAAGATCTCGACAAGCAATGGCTTCCATTCACTCAACGTTTGAATTGAGATTATTGATAATACTAATCTATTTTTTATATCCCGGAGGCTTGTAGGGTCGAAACATAAGAAGCTAAACTTTATTGATCGAAGTCTGGACTAATGAAGTTGTAACCGGCAGCGCTACAGTGTGATGAACTCATAAAGAAAGAAACTGACTGTGTTATTCGAAGTTTTTTTCTCGTTGTTTTTGTTTAAGGCGCTTAGAGTGCCGTAAAAGTTGTGGTGTGAAAAGTACTGCTTCAAGGCGGGCCGACAACTGGATTTCCCTGGTCACAAGCTACCAGCGATGCCATGCTTGAGAAACCATCGTTGGAATCGCTACAGTGTTGGAACAGGTTCCTCCAAAACCGGAATGAAAGCTTGTTCCTCATCCTTCCCAATCTTTCAACGAGTTCCCTTTACAAGTTCCAGCGGTTCGAAAGGAATACTTTCCCGTTACATTTTCAGGACTGGAACTGTGTCGTTTCGTGTTTCGTTAACGTTACTTTTGCATATTTTAGTGAAAGAATATGCTGGCTAGTCAATAAATATAATAAAGCAAAACAAGTGAATATCCTCATCACACTACATGTTGTATGGCCACAATCACATTTGTTCGGTTCTTTGGTTTCGATTATCTTTCAGACACTTCCCTATTAGTTGAAGTCGGAGGTTTGAAATAGCCGATAATAGAAAACCTGAATGGCTACTAATTTGGGGTAAAATTGCAGATAAACAGACAAAAAATAAATGACGTCCCTAAGATGGTACGGCGCCGTTTTCCCATTCCTTCTCAAAGGAACACGTTCCAAGAACGTCGTTCCTTCGAACGCCGTTCAGTCAGGTCAAGTCAAGTCAAAATGTGTTTTTATTTGTAAGCAAGATGTTAAATAATTACACTTATTCAGACGGGGTCCCAAAGTTTTCAAAGAAAACTGTTGAAGGGACTTCTTGGTAATAAAGGCTTAGTCAGCGATCAAGTTGGCACCATTATATATAAAATAAAAATAAAAAAAACGAAACACGATTGTGGTATGTACATAATCAAAATATTAAACCAAGTGAAAAGAGAGAGAAGAAAGCCAGAAAGTCGAGGAAAAAAGGACAATATCAGTGTGTCTTTGTGTGTGTGTGAAATAGAAGACCGAAATAGAAGACCATAGTGCGAAAAGTTCTACAGCGCGTGTTCCAAACAACAAGCTACAGTGTATTTCGTTTTAATGGCGAAGGCAAACTACCAGTTACCGATCACTCACTATCCGTCTAAATGTGGCGCTAGCGGTCCTGACAAGTACAAAAGGTTCAACACAAACCATCGTATTATTCAAAAACGAATTGTGATTTTCTGATATTCCACAATAAGAAAATGGGGCCTTTTTTCGCTCGTGTTTGATAACTGGCGCTATTCAGCTCCATGTATTCGAGAGCTCTCTGGGCCGCCATTTTCCAATTGAAAATGTTAGAGAATCACTTATAAATCTTGAATGATATAGCGGCTTATATTTCTGATACTTTGGCATCTGGTTCGGACCGTTAGCGCTACATTTGGACAGAGAATGAGAGAAAGAGAACCCCGTGAATTTTTGGGGGAGGCGCCCTCTACGTCAAGCAAAAGGGGCGAGCGTGGGGTGCAGTTTGGACACGGGTTCCGCGTCTGTGTTCGGCTGTTACACGGGCCTTCACCGATTGGATACGAGTACAAGGTGAACCATGACGCAGTAGTCGTGTCTAAACTCTGGCAAAAGGGTGGCCTCCTGTAGGGGACGTCGAAAACGCAGCGCTACGGCGTTTCCTCTAAGTAGTGTTGGCTCTGCCCCGAATGCTCTATGACTGACACCCCAATGATTGACCGATCTTACTCCATATGCAGAGTTTTCGCACAGCAGAGTGTGCTACACCTTGATTCCTCATTGGCCATTTGAAGGAACCACGAAAATGGGTTTCTTAAGAAATTTTGAAGAATTTTGAACATAGATGTAACTCAATAATCTATGTATTTAGGAAAATAATAAAATAAAATCGGTTTATTTAGGCAAACATAAAAACAACCACGAAATTTAAACACAGATAGTGTTTTATGGGTAGCTTTCTATCTGAAAATTGCGTGAACAAGCGTCATGAACGAGCCTTATTAATGGTCGTCTTGAACGAGCGTCTAGAACGAACGTCACGAACGAGCGTCATGAATTAGTGTCTTAAACGAGGGTCATGGACAAGCGTCATGAACGAGCGTCGCAGAAAGAGCGTCAAGAACGAGCGTCATGAATTAGCGTCATGAACGAGACGTCATCGCAGAAGAGCGTCAAGAAAGAGCGTCATTAATTAGCGTCATAAACGATGGTCATGGACAAGCGTAATGAACGAGCGTCACGAACGAGGGTCAAGAAAGAGCGCCATGAACAAGCGTTTTGAAGGAGCATCATGGACGAGCGTTACAAGACGTGAATGTTATATGTATAATAAAAGACATGACAAGAAATACAAAAATATGTGTTTGTGGTTTCTGTTGTGGGACACATTTAGTGCTCCTTGGTACTTTTCAGTGTGATCAAGCCTGGGTAATCTTCTTTGGACTTACCCTAGCTCGGCCAAGCCTATTTTAGGGCCGATACCCTACAAAGAAAAGCTTTGTCCTCGCCGACACTCTATTTTTGCGGTTTTAGCTGATGAACACCCTATTTTAGGCCGTTGGCTGGCGAACATATTAAAACTACATTGTTGGCGATATTAGCGTCATGCAAAGATAGGTCGCACGGGCAACGAGTTTACAAGCAACACGCACCACATACAGAAAGTCGTCACATGACCAGAAATGCAGACGCAGTGAATCATGCACGAAAACGAAATCATGCCCCTGCACTCTTAGAAAAAAGGTATCGATAGTCCTCCCTAAGGGGAGGAACGGTCTTGTAACCTATGTTCCTTTAGAAAGGAGACACTTTCGTCCCTGAAGCAGGGGGGGCAAAGTTCCTCCGACGCCTGCATCTCATTATGGCGGACCGAATCGAGCAAATCGAGCTCAATAAGGCTTAACGAGGACGCTACCTCTCTTGTACGGGACGAGAGGAGCAGCAAAGAAAAGCGTAACACGAGCTTTCCGCGAACTGTGTTTTTATTTGCGAAGCCAGATTCCCCCGCTCGTACAGAAACTTGCGTTTCGCAAGCAGTTACCCAGTCTTCTCGTCGTCAGCACTGCGATGTTCAACGGAGACAACCGATACCCAGTTCTTTCGCGCACTTTACGTCTTACCTTTGGTCTTCCTCAAGTCTCAATTCCCTCGTCAACCGCACATCACGGAGGAATGGCAAACTAATCCGCGAAACCAAAAGCCGCTCTCAAAAGAACAAACTCAAAGCCACTGCTCATCGCGTAGCGTGAAAGAAGGTTAAATCGCTTGCCACCAGGTGGCAGGGTCAAGCAGAGTAATTGCAAGTATCTAGGCTAGTTGGCGCTAGGTACCGCCCAATTCATGTTCTACAAAAAATATTTTTATTTCCTCACACCATCATTGCGCTTCGTGATCTTCGGGAGTCCCTATTATACACACATGTAGACACATTACGCATACTACAAGCATCAGGTGAACATACATGGCACATACAAACATCAATAAAACGGCACACTGACCAATAGCCACACCCAAGCGCTGCGTTTCCGTCTTTTGTACTGGTCGTTTCGAACGCACGGAATTTCTCGGTGACTGCCTAAGGAATAAAAAATATTCCCATCATGTTGATTTTTTTTCAGCAATGTCATACCTCTGAGAGTATTTTGACTGGCTCAGGGGATGAATCTCTTAATCAAAAATAAAACGGCCGATCATGCCGTAATTATTTGAAAGCTAATAATTGAAGCCGCTCCAATGCGGTTCCAAGCCATGAGTTTGTTTCCCCGCACGGCACGTCGTAGCCAGTACTTCTATTGTAGTGTTCGTTTTTCTATTTGTGCTGTTCACGCACGGCTGCAATTGCCGTCTTGAAATAATCTCTGTAGAGCGGATATTCACTGAGCTGGAAGTGATGCTTCACGGGTAGAGAAATCGCTTTTCGATCAACTTGAATGCAGTCAAAGCCGCGACTTGCGGCAGGTGTTAAGTGTACGTAGCAACGCCGTGGCGAGCTCAAAAACTCCTAGCGCTCATTTCGGCGCGCCACTTGGAGGGCCGTTTTTCCAGGAACCGTAGTATATTTAAACAGTAAAATAAAGGGTAGCTTTTTTTTCGATTTTACCCACTATTCTTGCTTAATGCTAAAAATTCCACACTGTAAATATACGTACTCTCAGGTCATAATTTCGTACTGTTCAGTGCTTCCCCAGAGCGCAATCGCTCTCGGGGAGGAGACAACCGACAGTCACATTGGCTACTGTACGATAGGAGCCTACTGTTCAGACCAGTGTTCCAACATGACTATCCGCACGTCGATCGATTGCACCTCAATTCCTCAAGTGGTCCTAAACTCTTTAATGTAAAGCGGAATGTCAAGCTCCCTCCGATTACGGCCCGACCAGCGGCATCAATGCCCGACAGTTTACGTCATCTCATCTTGTTATTACACCACTGATACGCGAACACACGGTCACATCGGCGATAATTCCAGTCTTCTGCTCACAACGCACAGCACTGCCTTCACGATGTTGGTGCTTTGTAGGTGAAACGCAGAAATACAGAACCACGTTGATTGCCGGTTGGCAGTCGGCATCGGAAAACAGAACCGAACTCAGCACGGAAGACACCCAGGCAGCCGGCAGGAAGACCTGCCTGTCTTGGACGCAGTTCCTGCGATTTCCATAACATCGAAAACGTCGACACAGCTCCGCGTGGTTCCGCTACTGTACAACCACGTGGGTCCCGCAATCCGGAGACGGCCATCTTACCCAGTGTACGTAGCGTTGCTGGCACTGTTCCGGAACTTCGCTGTTTCTAGCGGCTTCGTTTGCTCGTTTGATAAAATTAGTGCTAAGAAGGTAAAAAACGTCAATGCGACCGAAATTTTCTGCACATTTGGACTAGAAGACGGAATTACAGGCGGCCTTCGCTGCCGCTGAAGCTCAATCAACTCAACATTTATTAAAAACGTGCGCGACGTGCTCGAAAAACCGAAAGGAGATGAGTCGGGAGGGCGAAAGCTTTCTCCCGTCTGCTTGGAGAAGGAGAAAAACGTCTCGTTCCTCCCTTCTTCTCGTGTCCGCTTAGGGGCGCGTCAGTAGAAGGAGGAAGACGCGCCGTTGCTACCTTTTTCCTCCATTTTCTCTTAGAGTATGGTGTCTGATCCATGGCCACGTATTCTCGACAATTGAAATACATTCATCGCTGGTCAGCGCTTCTGAAATTAACGAAGGTTACAAATATGTTGCTTTGTTCTCGTTCATATTTAGTATAAAGGAATACTGAACCGAAATGTCGAACTCACAAAACAGGTCTGGAGCGATAGGCGGGACGCTGTAGAACCCCCAAACACCACTCATGCAGCGTTATCTCTAAATGAAATGCGCGATTGAGCACGGCCGACGAGGCCGACGAGACATGTGACGTCACAATTCTCATTCCCTCTCCTCTTCGCTTCGTCTTCTCGAGCAGGTGAACCGAAGCGAGGAGGAGAGGTGCGAGGCCGGTTCCTCTCATTCTCAAATGTCCCAGGAGGATCGTGACGTCAGAGTCCTTGCTTGATCGTACCCTTCTTTTCAGAAAATACGGACATCCGTTTGAGATATCAATGCATGGTGGAGTTCGTGGCGTCCCGTGCAACGCTTCTGCGGCCTTAATTTCCGAAATTCAAATTTCGGTTCAGTATCCAGTTAAGCATATCATTTCGTAGTTACAAAAAGACAACGCGCACGTTTCTTCTTTTCGCTGATAAACTGCTGGAGAATGAGGCCGCAAAAATTGTGAACAGTAATGCATTTGCATAATAACGTTTCTCTGTAACATTAAACAAACTTTATGCTCTCAGTGTCTTGGACAGTCTTAACAATATTTATTAAATATATGATTAAAGTAAAGTAAACTTAGTGTACAAGCAGCTGCTGGAGCGAGCCTGGGCTTTGGTCTCTCAGATTAACTGCACGCGTTCGTGTGCAAATGAAACAATAAATGAACCCATGTGCTCGCGACAGTCGCTTTGACAGAATTACGTACTAAGAATGAAATGGAGTGTAAATTTAAATGACTTCCAACGTCTCGGGTTTCGTTGCTACTTGGTTCGTTGGTGGTTGTTGTGTCCCGAAGTGAAGAATTCACTTCCGCTCGGCTCAGGTGTAACAAATCAATCGCCGAACACCGCATCAAGCGTGACTTGACAGTCGGTGGTAGCCATAATACAAACCATGCACCACGAAAGTTAGTAGAACGGTGATCTCATATCTAGTTAAGAGACAGGGTCAAAACGTAACCGCAGTTTAGTAATAAAAGATTGAAATCGCGGGTTCGACTGTTGCGCTTCAAATATTGTTTGACCGTCTACTAGAGGGAGCTGTGCGCGCCAGCCCAGCTGCTTCATGAAAGATGTCACGTGACCATCACGCTCTCAAAAAGGCCACGCCCTTGAAAGCATGATTCAGAAAGAAACAACTCGCAACAATCCAGTTTTGGGCTGCAGATGGCAAAAGTCCGCGGATGTCTATCGCAGAACTTCGGAGTAGTATGGGGCGCCTGTATGTCACTTTGTCCGATAGATGTACGAGGGGTACAAAAAGCCAAAGTGGAGAGGCACTTTGGACTGATGCACCTCGCTCCGACCGGGCTTACGCATCGTCAGTGCCGGACTCTGATTAGGCGTTGAACGACTCGCACATAAAAATACTGACGTGTGAACATTCATGAGGAGACTGGAGAATAAAACTTTAGTCTGGCTCGATGCACCAACCACATCTTTCTCAATCTTCTGCAGTACCATAATATGTCCGCCAGGTGGGCACTAAGACAGCTTACTCCACACCTTATGAAGCGCCGTGTGAATGTGCGCGAGACGCCACTGTGACGTTATAAAGCTGAGAAAGATTTTTTCTTTGACAACATTATTAAAAGTGACGAATGTTGAATCTCACATGCCAAGCCGGAGACTAAGCAGACGAGCAAATACTGGAAGTACACTTCGTCTCTCATTTCTCTGAGACCAGAGAAGTTCCGGGCGGCTTCAAGACGGGGCAAGCTTATGCTCACATTCTTCTGATACGATGAAGAACCAACAGTCAAACCTTACACGCACAGGGGAGTAAGTGTTAACAGTGCGGCTATCGTGACTTCCCGGAGAACCACTTGGAACCTGTGATCAGTTCGTAGAGCCGTGGTTTGCTGGCTTATGGTGTGTGGCTGCAGCATAACAGTCTCTGCCCACCCATGACATCTGCGAACGAGAAAAAAATCAAGGACCTAAGATTTTTTTGTATCTTGTATCCGGTATACTCACCAGACCTAGCCCCGAGCGATTTTTATTTGTTCGGGCCCCTCGAAGCAGCAATCGATGTAATGAATTTCCGCAGAGGAGCTGAAAGGTGCGGTGTATTCCTGGCTTCGAAGTCAACAGAAATGTTGCTTCTCGGCGGCATGCACGGATTGGTGAAGCGTTGCCGCACATATGCTAAACCTGAAAAGGGGTAGGGGGAGAGGGGCTATGTTGAAAAGTTACAGTTTGCTTTTAAACTTGTCTGTATTATTATGCAAGCAAAAAAATAAATTACAGTCACTTTTTGACGTGGCCTTGTGTTTTTGAGCTTGAACCGTTCATGGAAAATTAAAAAAGAAAAGAAAACGAAAAAAGTTGATGGCAATTTATGTTTTTTGTTTTTATAATTCCACCGATTCACATAAAAGTGAAAGAAACAGAACTAAAACGTTAGGAATAGCGGAGTTGGAGTCAAACCTTTAGTGAAAAATACGGATCTTCAAGGTCCTGAATTGATTATTACGTAGTGTTTGCCCCCAAAGTAGTTTCTCCTTATTGGCCCTACCCAAGTGTGAAAATGGACAACCTCTCGCACTTCCAACTTTCTGGGAAAAAAATATTTGACTATTTGCTTTAACTGATTATTTCAACGATGTTGGTAAACGTAATAAAATTAGTAAAAGTAAAACTGGACATGAGGGTGCATTAGCAACGTGCTAATTTCTAAGCTTTCTAAGCATTATATAGAGTGTTGATTTAGATATAGTGTCCGATATATTTATTCTGACTTTTTTATTTGTGACTCAATGGGTAGAGTCACACACAGCTGAGAAATACAATGCGTGGAGAGTTTTGAACATCTCATAATAGCTTCGCAGCCAATGAGGCTGCGTAATTAGCCAATAGGAACATCAAACAACTAATCAGGAATAAAAAAACCTTTTGGGCATAAAAAAGCTATATTCTGCGTTTTCTAAATGAGGCTGCGTAATTAGCCAATAGGAACATCAAACAACTAATCAGGAATAAAAAAAAACTTTTGGGCATAAAAAAGCTATATTCTGCGTTTTCTAAACAGACAGGGCCTACGTTGGTGATCGGGTTATTTTACGATTATTTTATTACTTTCAAGTGAACAAAGCTTGCTTCTTTTCAGGTGTTGGAAGAATAGACGACGTAAAACGCGCCCTCTTATTTAAATGTCATTCAAATGTCTAGCACTTAATGTTAAGTCACCATCATTCAAAACACCTGTTACGAGAAAGCTGCACATGTCATAGCGAGTAAGGTACAATTATTTTGTTCGTTAGTGTCGTGAACCTTGAACGCGTGACGCAAAACAAGAAACGGAACATCTTAAGCAGCCTGAGAATCCTTAAACAAGTACCTTAGAATCCCAAGATACGGTGTCCTTAGAGAAAATGAGGCGGACTTTGCTGTGGTCATGTCCACTACTTTTTCTCCTTCTACGACTCTCTGCATCTCGTATGTTATTCAAATTTTTATATCTATATTGTCAAACTGAACATTCGATTATTAAAACACGATGAAAATAACCGTTTTAGTAATGATTGCCTATGCGCAGCAATCACCTCTAACTGATAGATTGCAAATTTGGAATTTTATAGTTTATAATAAATTTGTCGTGCACCAGTATTTATCGTTTTAAGTTTAGCAGCTTGATCATTATAAGTTATACCTAATTTATCAAATTTGAGTTGGGTTTTTGCAGCAAGGAAATCTGGTGTTTATGAGTTATATTATTGCAGGGGCACAAAACACTTTCTTCGTGCAGCACGGTACTTGATTTTAGGAATATATTTTTGTGCGTGTTAATATAATATTTCAGTTTGTTCCGATTGAATATGCAGACCTCAATGTATGCTGTTTCTTTAAAAAACAGCAACAACACGTTCCACTTAATATACAAGGGTTTTCTAATAACATTTGTAAGAGCAAATATAGGGTTAGCGAAACATATGCAATTGTAGATAAACAGTAGTTGGGAACTAAACGCCTAATAATACTATTTCTTATTTTTTGCAGTGGCGTTCGAACATACCATTGTATTTCCTCGGTTGTTGGAAAGCAGGGATGCTAACGGACAGAAAACTCTTATCGTGAATGATGACATCACTCTGCAGCTGACACCTAGCTCCGTTTTCGCTGAAGAATTCACTGTGGACACAGTGGAGGATGGTTCGCCTGTCAAATACTACGTAATACCCTGTCAAATGTTACGATTTTGAATTAAGTGAATATATACAAAAAATAACAGATTTGCGTCTAACAACAACTTAATTGAATTTTGATTTTCAGTTTCAAGGAGCAGAATATGAAAGAAACTTGTACTACGATAATTTTCACATGGCTTCGTTAACCGTCGACACACACAATGGAGTTCAGGTGGTAAGTGCTTAGATTTTGTATCCATATATTTATATCGTTCATCTGACGTGGCCACGTACTAAGCCTAGTGTCATATTGCAGGAAGGGCTAATAGGAAGCACTTTACGCATTAAGCCAGCGAATGCAGTCGAACGTTCATTGGATGGTCATGTTGCTCATATGCTTTACGAAGTACAACCAAAGGCGTCTCTCGCATTAAAAGAAAAAGGCAAGTTCATCTCTTGCTAGCTTACATTTCAATAATAATTTGGGACACTCAAACTATTTTTTGCAGAAGGTTTTATAAAACGTCTTGAGAGGAACATTAACATATTAAAATTCTGGAACAGATTTTGAAACAGGGTTTTCGGTGGATTGCTTTTTAAATATGTTTCCGTATAGTAAGCCATGGGCCACATGAGAATGATGGGGCCAGGTTAATGAAGGTTTGGTGAACATATGTCACTTTGTACCATACATCTACCGAGGTTCATCTGAGTTAAACTGTAGATGCTAGCGTCACAGGCTCTAGTTGTTGTAGAGACACGCCTTAAAGATACACATATTTCCGTATTAAAAACAGCACTGGTAAATCCTGATCACACAAGGTTAACTGGCATACTGAATTGGTTGAAATGCTTTGGCTTCTACTTTGGTTCAACTTTGATTCAGTGTTTTAGAGTCGCCGCAGTACGTGAAAATTGTCATTGTTGTTACTTATACACTTCATATACTCTGCGCTACTAAATATCAATACCAGAAAAACAATACAAAGACATCATAGCTTGTTGAATTTTTTCGGCATTGATGGACGGTCTGTTTTATTATTTGCTAAGAACGTGTGTTCTAGAAAAACCTTAATATTTATATGATTTGTTGTGAAACACGTGCACGTCCTTCTAATTTTATTAGAATGCCAGGATCCTTTAAAAATACACAATTCCATTCACCTTTTTACAGAAACCAAGACCACAAATAGAAACAGGAGAGACACGTCTGTTGTCGAAGTTGATAGAAACACATCTTATCCAAGTAATTATTTTAATACAATCAATACACATACCATTTTTGATTATAGTCTTTCTCATGGTAAAATCTGTATTTGGTATTCGCAGTGGAACGGCGATCTGGAAGTTATATAGCAGAAGTCTATTTAGTGTTGGAGAAGTACTACGCCAAGGTATTTAAATACAAAGAATCAGACATTTTAGAAATATATATCAAGATTTATAAATGCGGTGAGTAAAACACAACTTGTACTTCTAGACATATAGAATAGATTTTACATAGCGAAACATAGCAAATAACTTTTTGATAAACATATAGGAACTTTCGTTTAACTCAATTGAGACATAAAATTATTCTTTTTAATTAAAGCAATATAAACACGTGCAACACAACACGAGTTTGTGCTTTATACCAGTCTTTGAGTTCCGTGATAAACCTACGTTTAATTTTAAACTGAGAGCTACTTTTGTATGAATAATTTATTGATGCAACCTATTTTGTGATGCCGGTTTACCTATTGACCGTTACGGTTTGTGCTATACTGAACAATGATAATATGCATTAAATTAATTATATTTGTAATTGATCCGTTGCTTAGTAAAGTTCAAGACACAAGCCACTTCTCGCCTTTATATCTATGTGAATTATTTCGCAAATTTTCACCACGACCAAGAGCCTAACTGGCAACGTGCTCTATGCAAAATAGACTACAAATATATCTGTTGAAAATTAGTAGACATGAATCTGTAGTAAAAAAGCCTGATACATGCAGCTGAAGTGTTTATTATTACGTTTTTAGCAGGAATGTTCTAATTGTGTTCGTATTTTTTTTGGCTAGTCTCTGAATGGTAAACACAGCATCTCAAATTTCTGACTTCTTTATTTCAGGCTAATATGTATCTGAATACAATCGGTTCCAACTCAATAACTGTAAAGGTCGTCGGGCTGGATATCAGAAAGGTAAATTTTAGTTACAAACGTTTACTTCGTATTATGCAGTTAGATGTATGCGCGAAAGAAAAATAAACGGTTACAAGCGATTTATATAAACATTTATGACAGACAAAAGGTAATTTTTTAATGAGAATGAAGAGGAAGAAAGATAAACTTTTGGCTGACGAAACCCTGCAAGCATTCCGGAGTTCGTTTGATAAATCGAAGGAATACAAGGAAGCTGACCTGTTCATGTTAATGACAAGGTAAGGATGCATCACTTGTACTAATTTCATGGTTTACATATTTTTTTTTACAAAAATGTGCACCTATCATACTATTTCAGACTTGACATTGCTGAAGGTGATGAAAAGAGTTACGATGAGAGTGTCACAGGTGAGCACCTTTCAGACATTAGTGACATTTTAATATTTTTTATAATTTCATAGATATATATATATTGTGTTGTATGTTTGTGAATATTTTTTCTGGAATGTGTTCACACCATAGTAGATGGAAAAAATCAACTCAATAACTTAAAAAAAGAAATCGGCAATTATATTTAGGGTGATAGCTAATACATTGCTCAAATGGTGTTCTTCAGCTTGGGTTACTCAAATAACTCAATTTTTGCTATTAATGATAAACTGTCACACTTCTCTTTGTTTGGTTCTGACTAAAAATTTAACACGTATCTTGCTACAAGCGATTCCATCTCTCTATTAAGGTTTCTCAATGGTTGGCGGAGCTTGCACAGTGTATAAGGCTGGATCGTTTCGAAGACGAACCTTTCACGTACTACGGGGTGTATGCATTTGTCCGAGAAGTTTCCCACCTGTACGTATAAACATTTTCCAAGAAAAAAGTTTAAATTTTTATGTGCAGTAGAAAGACTACTGTAGATTTTAAACAAAACGTTTCTAATTTTAATATATTGTACGAAAATGCTGTAGATTTAAAAAGTTTACATATATCTTGCAGACTTGGTATCGTTGACGATGGGAAAGACCCCTATGACTGGATTCCTGGCAACAATGGGGCAAGAAGATGCTCTCCCACAGAAGGCTACATTATGGGCACCCCAAATGCTGCGAATCCGAGAGTTCAGTACAATCACTACTACTATTCCCCGTGCAGCTCGAATCAATTCGAGACATTCGTAAGGTATACATGACAACTTTACAATTCGGACAACTATATTAATGGTACTATCTGAAAATCTGATACATGAATGTGTTTGCGAATCACTTGACTTGTTTAAATGTAGAAATGCAAGTTATATTCAGTGGTTTTTAATCTTGGCTCAAATTTGCAACTGGGAAGATGCTCACTTCCCTAAAAATATGACTCAATTTGGGGTGATTTCTACGCTGCAGGGAAACAAATTTTTACGGTGGAAAATGAGAAAGGGAGACAAACGGAAAGCAGACGCAATATACATATATGCATATATATAAAGAAGTGAAAACTCGCGGTGAAAAACAACAAACAGCGGAAGTTTAATCGACAGTTTCGCCGAGAGTTCGTCAGGAGATATATATATGTATATATATATAACCGAGAGGAAACTCTTTTTGATGAAAACAGCAACAACGGGTGGTTTATTCTTCGACGTTTCGGCCTTTGTCTTCCTGACGAAGGCCGAACTCCGGCCGAAACGTCGAAGAATAAACCACCCGTTGTTGCTGTTTTCATCAAGGGTTTTGCTTTTCCTCTCAGTTATACCCCACGCCTTCGGCCCCCGCCACCATGCCCGTTATATATATATATATATATATATATATATATATATATATATATATATATATATATATATATATATATATATATATTCGTACACACTATATATGAGAATTATCAAAATATTACGTCACCTAACCTTTAATTCGCAATACGTTTAATAGCCTTCTGCAATATCGCGCCGAGAAGTCATCACCTCCACAGATATACCAGAATGAATACTGCTACCAAACACCAAAGACAAAGGGACACATTATCAATCACAGATGCTGGCACTTTACTTTTTGAACAATCGCTGGGTACAAAAAGAAAGCAATGAAAATAACTAGGCATTTTTAGGTAGGACGCGAATCCAAATTGGAGGGTCAGATCATTTTCTTCTCTGACGGGGTGGGTGTGTTCAGAAAAGGAAGGCCATAGGCGTGGCATGCCTATTTTTTGTTTTCAATTACAGTTTTAGATGACGTAGCAAACCACGTCAATACAATGGAAGGAAACTTACCTTTAAAAACATGTCATTGTTTTTGTTAAAAATCGCGTTTGAGAGGAGGTGGAACTACGATTTCTCCATTCGCGTATGCACTGTAACCTAGAGGGTCACAGGTATAAAAATAAATATTTTATGCATAAAGCACACCAAATGGTCTATGTAAAGCAGTTAGATTCAGTTTATTTATTTTTTATTTCACGTAAAATAAGATGACACTTTTGAGTCTTTGAGCAGCTCTTCTATATTGAGGCATTTTTTGGCGATTTTTTTACACATATTTTGAAATTAAGTTTTAGACTGAACCACAGCATTTTATAATTAGTTCACTTTAAATTGAAAAAAAAAAGGTAGCACTCAAGCATTGTAAGTGTTTCTCGGATTGCGCCGGAAAGCTTTAAAAGCATCAAAAAAGTCAAAATTGTGCTATTTTTGTGCGGCAAGCAAAAATAAATAGTGATCCTCAATTTTTTACACATTTTTCTTGATGAGCCTTTGAAAGCGGGTAATTCAAAATCCGAACAATTCTGTTGTGTTATATTGTTTTAATATAGAGAAACAAACGCATGGCCAGATCTATGTACCGGTAAAGAACAATTGAAGGCATTTTGTTTCAATGACTAGTGCTACTCGTACACCGCATTCACTGTGGCCGCAGTTGGTTGCGATTATCTCCTTGGCACCATAAAGCATTATACAAAGAAAAATAGTTTTTTTTATTAGTGATGTGGTTGATATTGCCTATGATAACTGACATATTCGCAGCGTATACGGTCGTTAGGGTGTTATGCGTTGTTGATTGCAGCCTGAGTGATGCCTTTGGTGTTTTGGGGTGATTTCAGATGAAATTGAACAGCTGGTAAATGATAAAAAAATTTAATTCACAATATGTCCTACATGTAATTGCCAAATGTTTAGTATGAATACATTCAATACATTTTGGGATATAGAGGAAAATATCTGGACTGCAAAGAAGTTGTAGATCGTGAACAGCAAGGCTTTCACTCGAATTTACCTGCCCCGCCGGTGGGATCCTTTTAGACTGAGTAAAACTTTTCGTAAGCAACAAATCGCATTGTCACCACTGCGCATGCGCCAGGCTCAAACCACGTTTTAGATTGATGCGCAGGCAACGCGATTTTTTCCCACACGCAGAAATATGGGCACGTTATTCTGAATCTTAGCAGTAGTCTTTTGCTTGACAAACAGTGTCTGGCTGGTAGGTTATCCTAACATAACATTGCTTCATTACGATTACTTACGGTATTTTATAAAAGATCAACAACACAAACTCTCAAACATGCTCAGATTTATGATCTTCAGATACTTCGGACGCGCGAGCAAACAGCACATTCTGAAAACAACCTTATTTTTGACAATGATAAAATGATTTTCTTAATCCTTTCGTCACCATGTTACTTTATATGATCATTTAAACCACAATCTGGCTTATAGACACTGGGGGAAAGTTGCAGGTCCTTTATGGGGCTTTTTTGAGCCTGCACATAGCTCCCGCTGCCTGGTGCAAACATTACCCGATGGTCAGTGGCGCTACAAACAGCCGAGAAATCACTTTCGCGATTGGCGCAATGCTTGGGGCATCACATTCATAATGCTTCTGTTATATCCTCCTTGTACATTACGATTAACCACAGATGACGCCTACGAGTCATACAAGTCAATCCAATGTCGTGTGAGCGTCACGTGGACTTTGAGAGGGGCACAGTGACGCGTTGTCACTTGATACACTATACGTAGCCTGAAATAGCTCTAGCGTCTGCTACAATCCATTGTAATTAAAAACGGCGTATAGTGATGTCTAGATAAATTAATAGAATAATTGTTTCTAGCAGGCTACCGCATCATTATACACTACCCTGGGAAATTAGCGCAATGCAGAGCAATCAACCAAGCAGAATACTTTAAAGGGGCTGTGCAACAAGTTTCAGACTTCTGGCCAATTAACTGCGGAAATTAATCTGCGTCACCTATGAAACGAAAAACAGAAACCGCATTTTCTTCCGACGCGCTAGTTCTTATTTAAAAAAAGAAACAAATCGAAGGTCGCAGTGCCTTCAACTCCCCACGCGACTTTCGAGGACGTACCTGGAGGTTCACGTGGTTTCCTTGGGCACTCTCTTAGAAACCCCAGCCGCTTCTCCGCGATTGACGACTTAGAAAGGATTAGCCTGTCGAAGGTCGCGGTGAGCGATGGACACAGATGACGGTTCGTCACGGGCTGACGGTGAGTGCTGCAGCGGGAGGGGGGGCCGGTTTGTTGACTTCCGCGTACCTCCAGAGACGTCATCATTTTAGTTCCCGTAGCCGCCACGGGCGCTGCAGATCGGCAACAATTCGTTTTTTGCCTTGCACTCACGCAGCAGAACAGCAGTTTTTCGGGAAAGGTGACGTTTTTGGTCACTTGGGCTTTCATGAACAATATAAAAAATGCAGTATGGCAATTCTTTCAACGTTAAAACCATTGCACAGCCCCTTTATGCCGAATGCGCTGCAAAGTTCAGTTTTAAATAGGCAACATCAGCCATATTCTAATAATAAAAAAAGAAAACTCACTGTTATTATTGTGTACACTGCTTCATGATGTCTGTGAGATAATGACCAACTACGGACACTTTGGATGCGATGCTCAACTACCACGAGTTGCGACAGAAAGCCTCCAAACGGTAATTGACTGCAAAATAGACCGGGCAAAAAAGCTATTTTTATAATTAGAAGAATGCTAATAATAACATATGTTTTTTTGCGGATTCTGAATTACCGTGTCTCAAAGTTCAGCAAGGGAGATTAAAAAAAAATCCATGATGATTTTTTTTAATTGCCATACAAACTTGGAACAATTTTGACTTTTTCGATATTTTGAAAATTAGAGGGTCAATGCAACAAACACTTACAATAGCTGAGCTCTGACTTTTTCGTTATGTTGAACAAAGCGTTAAATACTATTCAAAGATGTTCAGCTGAAAATTTAATCCCAGGATGTATTGAAATTCGCCGAAAATGCCTGAATATGAAAGAGTTGTGCAAGATGCCAAGGTTGCCATTTTATTTTACTTCAAATATAAACTTCAATAAATTAAATTTAAATGATTCAGGCAGACCAGTTGCCATACTTCATACAAAACTATTGTATGCTGTAGATGCGTTTATTTTGTATTCCTGTGGCTCTCAAAGTCGCGTCTATGCGCAATTGGGAAATCGTAGTTCCACCTCCTCTCACTCTAGACTGATTATTTTAAAGAAAACAATGAAATATCTTTTTTTTTTACAAAAGTAAGGTGAAATGCTTTGTGATCATGTTTTTATGCCTCATATAACATTTAATTAAAAGAAAAGGTTTGCCACCCCTATGAGCGTCTTTATACGAACACACCCTAATGAAGAAAATGCACCGCTATACAGTTCGGTGTCTAGTTTTGTTTCGATCACAGTAACTAGTTATTTATGTAAAGAATGCAATAGAGAACTGAATTAGTTTAACCTAAAGTGTAATTGGTTCATTCATGGACGCCACGAATATCCTCGTCAGTAGCGGTGTTATTGAAAACACTTTAAGTATGTCTCATTGTCTTTGGTGACAAGCACAGATAGAAATGGAAGCTCTCGTTCAGAAATGAGAAGAACAAGTATTGCCTGTTCCAGGCACGTAGCCAGGATTTTGTTTCGAGGGGGGGGGGGCCCGCCCATGACAAAATGCAAGTCGAGGGAGAGGGGGAAGAGGAGGTCCCAGCAAAACTATAGATTTCGGGGGGGGGGCGGCCATGGGCCGCCCCCCTGGATACGTGCTTGGCCTGTTCCATTGGTTACAACATTTTATCCACATGAGAAGCCCCACCTTCAGCGGGGTTACTCGCCTTCGTAATTTGTAATTATTTCACTGCGTGAGCTCTTTAAACTATAAATTGTTATCGAAAGTATAACCGTCACCCTGGAGGTGGACTTTTACTGCAGATGTTCTGTTATGCAACACATTCAACAACACGTACGAAAGGTAACCATAGGAGGGCGCTACCAAACATCTCGCCGCCAATAGCGAGCAACATCGTCAAAGCTGTTGGCGCGAGCGTGCGACTTGGTTTCCTTGTAGTTTATTTTTTTGTAAGGTGCCCTGAGGATCTCTGAGGACGGTACAAATGATCACGCGCGCTCGCGGCAGTAGTTGTGGCGCTGTTTACACTCAGCATGAACACGGGTGTATAGTACACACGGGGGAGTACTTTAGTGATGTATAAATACCCCGATGTCCTAACTCCACCAATACTTAAAAAAACAAGCGAGCTGGTGGTGATTTATGATAATAAAAACCCGAGACTCAAGAACACAGAAGGGGACTCGGTGTCCCAAAAAGGGTTATGAATATTTTTTTAAAGAGAGTCGTATGTTGAGGACGCGTCCCTCACAGCCCAGCGGACGAGGGTGGCAACTCGCAGAAGGCGGTAAGGGAAATGATTTACAGAACCCTCTTACCCAGCCAAAGCTTCCTGGCCGGCACTGGGCGGGAATGTGAGGTGCAGTGAGGTCGACGTTCTTCTGCCGCCTCCTCGATTCGACGGCGAGGTTGGCCTCCTGGATGGAGCTCCCGGATCTTGTCCATGCGCCTCTTGAGCCCGTCCTGGGCCCCTGGCCTGTTCCTCGACCAGCAGGATGTCCCGTGTGGCGTCGTGCACGGGCACGTCCGAGATGTACAGGCCCCGGCGCAGCATGGCCGACAGGCCGCCGTCCACCACGGGAGAGCCCAGGAAGAGCAGCGTCTCGGACTTCCGGGACAGTGGACCATCTGGCCCTTGACCTCCATGCCCTGAAGACAGCCACCGGAAAGGTATAGAGACTATAGAACCCTTTTTCCCCTTCAAAATTCAGAGCCATCTGGTGGCTCGAAAAAAAGCCGTTTCCGCTTTCGACTATACGAATGGCGGTCATCAAACTGTATTTCATCGGGCACCGCCACTTTCGTGCAAGTCAGTAGCAGATGAGAATCGGTTCTACGATCACCTCATAATTATTTCTTGATTTGCTTCGGTTTCGAAGGTGTAAACGTAAGAACTGACTAGTACAAAGCGGCGACCCGTAATCCCTTTAAATAAAGTTCCGCCATCAAAACGCTTTACGGCCAAACTTGTGACAACCGGGATTGACTGGAACACACTCCGAGGGAAACACTTACGCAGCCGACATATCGAATTTGTGCACCGTGTTCTGCTGATATCTCGAACGTACAAGCCATCATATTCTCCGCTTGGAGGACCTCATTAGTTTGGCAATGGTCTGCCACACTCAAGATGACGAAAGCGATACGAGTAGTGAGGTTAAATTCCGAAAAGGGTCTTATTAGGACGTTAAGCCTGCTTAATCGTTGCAGTCATCATTTTTACAGCAATAGCTGCTATATATACTTTCCAGCTGCAATTGTGGCGTCGGCGTTATGGCAGGCACAAAGCCTCCCTCCGTTTTACTCAGAGCAACTTTCTTTCTGGGGCCGTTACACATACCTCACCGTAGAACTAAATTTCCGAGTACTACCAGATGAAGGCAACAATGTATAGGACAAATGTAATCTTGCCAAGGAAAACGACCACACTCTCGAAATAATGAGAAACGCATAACTTCCCACAGTTTTGTACACGCACCGACAGTTAACAACTATGCCCACAGAAATGTCGAAGTGGCGCCTCATCTTGCCTCATGCAGGAGGGTGGCCTCGCTGACAAGAAAGCAAAAGAATCAGTGCCGATGGCGCCTATTTAAGATACAATGAATGAAACAATCGTTCAAGAGAAGCGTCCAGAATCAGCCCGCGATATTTGGTATTGTCAGCCTTCGAGCACTTGGTAGAGTTGCCTTCGACACTTGGTATTGCATTGCCTGTTCGTGCATGACCTTAATTAAGCCAAGTGCACTCAAAACATGTTTGAACGTACACATGGTTTGAACTTGACGTCATCTCACCATCTTGGTGGTCAATACAAACTTGTTCTTGTTCAAAAAGAAAAAAAAAACAACTTCGGCGGTCCGAAATGTGTGCTTAGCGGTACAAGGCCAACCGATATGAGTCACGTAACTCGGCATGACTTACGTGACGCCACGGCAATCAATGTATCCCAAACAGTATTGTAGGCGTTACCGAAAAAAGTAACGAAATACGTTACTCGTTACTTGCAAACAAAAGGAACGCGTTACCGAACTACGTTACTTCAAAATAAAAAGGACGCGTTACCATTAGCTTTAAAGAATAACGCGTGTTACTTTTGCGTTACTTTTTTAAATTATGAATTAACACGTTTTACTATTAGACATTACAGGTATGCATGAAAGCGAGATATTTCCAGATACATTATGTCCATCCAGAAACTCGAACATACTCACGTCATCTTTTCTTACAGTTCCGCCCAAAGGCTCACAAGAAAACACGCGCAAAAAAAAACCCCACAAAATTACTAAAAATTTGATGTGGGCTTGTTGCTCTCAGAAACACGAAAAAAAATTTTTAGTGCAAGTTTGTTTAAGTCTTGGAAAGAATGTGTAACGAGTAACGTAACTACGTTACATGCTACTCGAAATAAGTAACGGAAGTACGTTATCCGTTACCTTTTTGAAAATGTAACGAGTACGTTACAACGTTGCCGAAAAAAGTAGAGAGTTTTAGTAGACTGTGTTTCCCCCTCCGCTAAGCCCGTCCGCTACCCGGAACTCTACAGCCAAAGCCATCGGCACGTAGGCGCAGTGGTGGTTTCTTCGTTGCGGAGGGCTTAGCGGAGGGGAAACACGGTGTACTAAAACTCCTACTAACGCGCTAGAGGTAACGTCGTTACTTGTTACTCGTTACCGCCAATACTGATCCAAAGAAACCGAGCCACGTGCTCTTACCTTGTAGCGCTGGTGCTTGATGGCGTCGTCTCGCACCTGGAGCAGAAAGGGCAGGTTGGTGGCGGCCACCACGTGGTCGAAGCGCATCTCGAGCAGCTCGGGCTCGAGGAAGACGAACAGCGAGGGCACGGCGGTGCCCCGCCCGCCGAAGATGCGCGCCAGGCCCCGGCCGAGCTGCGTGAGCCGGAGCTGCCGGTCGCACATGAAGTGGAACGGGAAGGCCCGGCAGAAGGTGGACACGGACACGGCCAGGTCTTCGGGGTTGATGCTCGCGCCACCGGTCACCGACGGACACGGGGAACTGCCTGAGGGGACCGGAGCAATAGACGTCTCTTAGAAAGCGCGCGGCATCTACCGGTACTCGTTGCTCACTAAAAAAGAAAAAAGAAGCAACTGCGTACGTTACTCGTTACTGCTGTTCAAAAGGTACACGTTACAGTCAGCTCGAACTTAACGCGTTATCAAAGTAAATATGTACGTTACTCGTTACTGCGATTCAAGAGGTACGCGTTACAAGTCAGCTCGAGCGTAACGCGTTATCAAAGTAAATATGTACGTTACTCGTTACTGCGATTCAAGAGGTACGCGTTACAGTCAGCTCGAACTTAACGCGTTATCAAAGTAAATATGTACGTTACTCGTTACTGCGATTCAAGAGGTACGCGTTACAGTCAGCTCGAGCGTAACGCGTTATCAAAGTAAATATGTACGTTACTCGTTACTGCGATTCAAGAGGTACGCGTTACAGTCAGCTCGAACTTAACGCGTTATCAAAGTAAATATGTACGTTACTCGTTACTGCGATTCAAGAGGTACGCGTTACAGTCAGCTCGAGCGTAACGCGTTATCAAAGTAAATATGTACGTTACTCGTTACTGCGATTCAAGAGGTACGCGTTACAGTCAGCTCGAACTTAACGCGTTATCAAAGTAAATATGTACGTTACTCGTTACTGCGATTCAAGAGGTACGCGTTACAGTCAGCTCGAGCGTAACGCGTTATTTTCCGGTAACTCCGAATGCGTCGTTCTTATAAAGCAGTATAGCCGCGCTTCCAAAAAATTTCGTCGTTAATTATTCTTCGCTTTTTAACGTGTGAATTCAGGAATAACCGTGGATGTACTGCTACACGTGTACATTGTGCGGTGCACACCCTTTTACGGTTAATCTAGCGGATCCTCGTCGCGCAAATCACAGGGGCAAGCTAAAGTTAAAGCTAGGTTGGGTCGTACACGTTCCCCTCCACAAGTAACTGAATACCCCTAATCGCCACTTCATAACAAAATAAAAAATAAATAAACGAGAATAAGTTACTCGTTCCATCTCTTAAAACGTAACTAGTCGAGACCAGTTATAACGAAGTCAACGGGAATAGGAAAATCACTTCGCTATATCTGCTATATCGTTATAACCGACTCCGGTTATAACGAAGTGCAAAAGGGGGATGGACAATCGTGATCGCTTCGCTGTAGCCGCTATTTCGTTATAACCGATTTTGTTATAATCGGTCTCGACAGTATACTTCGTTTCAACTTAAGTCCTCCAAAACAAAGCCCTCCACCCTCTCCATTTTAGCACAGCGAAGGCTGCAGAGGAGGTGAGGAGGGACTAGCTTCCTCACAGCGTTCGCTCAGCTAAAGGACTTGGCGGGTAGAGCATGTTCTGCACTAGTAGTTTACAACTCACTGCTTTCTGCCTGCATAAGAACGCCCATGCACATAGGGACAGCCAGCACTACCTCAACCTGTCTCCGAGCGGCTGCAGTGATCATCTGAGTCTGCCATTGTTTAGGCACGTCCCTTGACTATGTATCGGGCACGAGGGCTGCGCCAGCGCTTGCCGAGGACTTGGATCCAACCATACGTTTCGTGTCCAAGAAACGGCGACCGACATATTGTTCGACAAAGTTTTGAAAACGGTCTATTGTCACAATGTATCTTTTTTTTCCCACCTGGGATACATTTTTTTTATGTAATGGTTTGTAGCATTACAGCTCAGAGTCTTCTCTTAGCGAAATGTCGGTTGTAACATTGAGGCGGCCTGGTGTTTCCTTCTCAAGTTCCTTCTACAGCACCGCGACCACCTTCACGTTCTGCTTGGACGAACAGAGTGATATAATCAACCTCATATTTTCATATTTAGTCTAAGTAAAGTATAGTTGTTATTTTTAGAGAGCGGCTCTTAGGCGCCTGTTTCCAGCATGAGCGGCGTCGCCGTCGCTGTCGGCTGAACCACGTGTTGCATTGTGGGAGGTTTCCCATAATGACCACATGTGGCGCCACGTGTGACGCCACAAGTGACGTCACATGGCGCCTAAATTTAGTGGAACATTTTCCCGCTAAATTTAGCGGGGAATTTACCAGGAAACTTTCCCACAGTTTCCCGGTAAATTTCCCTCCGTACCCTCCCTCCCTTTCGTATCCTTCCCTCCTCCTCCTCAAGAGCTGCGCTCTAATTCGGCATTACAGAGGATTGTAAACGTCTTTCATTTTTTTAAAATATATAATGGTACTCCATTTGTTTCGCCTTTAACACTTTTGTTCTTTCTGATACCAGAATCTACACCCACTCTCTTGTTGTTGTTGTTTTTGTGATGCAGCAAATATACATTTACACGATCTCTCTGGTTTTTCTTAAGAAAAACTTCATCTCCTTTTTTATTTACCGCACTATAATCTGGCTTGCGTAAATCTGAACTGGAGCTCTTCGAACATCATTTTTTTTATAAGTACTAAATTGTGTCAAGGCGTAGATATCGCTGTTTCTTTAGATACAGAGTATCTGGCGGCATCAGCTTTGACCGGAACGGCACGTCCGTTGAAGCCGTTGACTTGACCATTCCTGGCCTAACTTGACCTAACCAAACCGAACGGAACATAGGTTACATAGCCTATAGCCTAATTTAACTTAAGGGCCGGTTCACATGCTTGCTTTTGATTGTGACCAGGTACGTTGACCTCCTTGTGATTGCTTACGACGACAGAAGACATATAGTTTAGTAGGGTACTTTGCTGGGCTAGTTGGTTCATCTTAGTTAATTTATATTAACTATAATAATAGTTGTCCTTGTCTTTTTGCGCTATTTTATATGTTTAACGAGAAAAGACACTGTCGTGATCCAAGGGGTAGCCCAGAAACATTTGCCATTTGCGTATATTTTCTCATTCTTTCGCGCATCATTCTTTTACCACGGGCTTGAAAAACTTTTGACAATGTTTTAAGCGACAATTTCTTGTAGATAGTAATTTTATGTCGCTAATACTGCAAAAACCCTCACTCCAGTTAAAGTCAGTTCCGGGCCGAGCTCATAGATGGCGTCAGCGTATTCTCTGGTAACCAATCATCATGGAACGCAAGGCTGCGCACGGTACTCAGTCACAAATATGGAAGTGTGTGAACCAGCCTCAACTTCAGCCCAACCTAACCCAACAACCCAACCCAATCCGCAACAGCAATCCAACCCAACCCAGCAACCCAACCCGATAGCGCAACCCAGCACACCCAGCCGCAACCCAGCAACCCAACCCAGCCCCAAACCCAACCCAACCCAACCACCTGGCTCCGGCTGAACCACCAGCGTGGCCTGATGGGGCTTGGAGCCGGCCACGCTGACGCGCACGGTCAGCTGGAACACGAGCCCGGCGAGCCGTCGCAGCAGTCCCGGGAGCAGCCGAAGCAGGAGTCCTCGCGACTGGCACTGGAACACGAGGCGGCCGTGTTCCTGACGCACTCCCGAGAGCCGGCCGTCCTTGAGGCCCAGGCCGGCTCGCTTGAGGACCGCGTGTGGGGACTCCAGGTTGACCAGGAAGTCCGCCAGGGTGCCGCCCAGGAAGCGCAGCGCGTTGCCGTGCCAGTCCAGAACTGTCGTGGCGTGCGCCTCGCCCGCCGCGTCCAATAGGGCGTCCACGCTGAGGCCTGAGAGGGCGAGAAGAACGAAACGAAGTAGACTCGAAGCAGGTGAGGACTATACCGCGCGAGTCAAAGGAACGTTTGGCCCACCCACGGCGGTTAGGCTAATTTTAAAGCGTGACTGCTTGCAAACGTGCACGATTTTGAGTGGACCAACCTGCCGCCGAAGCTGCTTGTTGGGCCAGTCGCTGGAGGAAGTCCGTGATGGCGTCCTGGTCTGCCTGGTCTTCGTCGTCGTGTCGCGGGTCTTCGTGAAGTAGCGAGGCCTCGCGGGCATTCAAGCCGTCGTCCAGCGACCGCCTGGAAGCATTTAAAAAGCAGAACTAAGCAATAGATACGAATTCGTACTACTATTGGCGCAAAAGTATGCCAGCGATGCCGCAAGGCTGATTGCAGTCGGGTCAAAGCATCCCTTCTGAGCAGAGAGTGACTTGCCTGTTAGTTACCACTGTCATAGCCTCCTTTATACTTACAAAGCCTGGCAGTTCAACGAAGAAGCCATAGAGTGCCCGGTCGCAGATTTGGAGCGCGAGGATCTGGAAGCACATAGCATCAAAGAGCCATTTCTCGGGGTACCTAGACGTCAGCACACAGCTTTTGCAGCGGCGAGGACCCGAAACAAACTTGTTCGCTCGGGAGAAGTGTGTTCGGCATCTCGCCGCAGAGGGCCGCCAGTCACGTGGCTCTCCTCTCCATCCGTTGTCTGCCGCTCCATCTTTTCCATATCGGCGTCCGCTTCTCGTGGCGATCTGCCAGGCTTTGTCAGTGTATAGGAGGCTACGGTTATCCCTAAAACGATATGAAGGCCTAAAGCCCAAGCGCCGATGCATCAAAGACAAACACATGATTTACTTAATTCACTTTGATTCCTATTAATTCGCTTTGTCATCCTTCTTAATTTCATTGCCTCTAGTTCGCCTGAGTGGTCACGTAAACGTGATAGCGAACCCCCGAAGACATTGCGCTCTCTGACGACACACTTTTCGCGCCGTTTCTTTGGGCGCGTTAAAAGTCCGTGCTCCGGAGCGCGAGAGTTTGGGGCTCCTTTTCACTAAACGGACAAGAGTGCATCCGGAGACTGACACTCGAGCGCACTCTTCGTGCACCGAGCACGAATGACTTCTTCGGGCTCCATGACGTCACGTCTGCAAACAAGATGGCTGCGCTGTTGTTGAGACCGTCGAGACGAAAGGCGTAGCGACTGCTGCTCCTTTTCAGTTGATTGTGCTTAATTCATCAGGCAAAAACGATTTGATTTGAAAGCCAAGACAGCAATTAGCGTTCCGGGAAAGGTTTGTTTGTGCATCTCGCCTGAAAACGAATTCATCTGTCGAACGGTAGCGTGCCGATAACACAACGACAGAAAAGCTGCCGAGACGAGGATACATTCGGACCACTGCCCCTTTTACAATGCTTAGCCCAGTGAATAAAGATACTTCGATTGGAAGCCGAAACATCATTTTACTAAAAACTCCGAGACTGGGACGAGAAGGGACAAAAAAAAGTCTAAAAATTGAGACTTTGTGTTTGTCCGTCCCTTCTCGGCCCAGTCTCGAGGGTTTTAGTAAAATGTTTAACCACCACCAGCTTGTTTGCGCCCTAACCTTTTGTTCGAAACATCACTTAGCGTTGAGGAAAAGGTTTGGTTATGCGTCTTGCGTGAAAACAAATTGATCTATCGAACATGCGTGCCGATAGCTCGGCCACAGGAAAGTCGTCGTGATAAAGTCAGTCAAACCACTACCCCTTTTAAAATGCTTAGCCCGGCTGCAGCAAATAAAGTTACTTCGATTGGAAAGCCGAAACATCAGTTGGCGTTGAGGAAAATGTTTGGTCATGCGTCTTGCCTGAAAACGAATTGATCTATCGAACGACCGTGCCGATAGCTCGGCGACAGAAAAAGCTGTTGTGATGAAAAGACAGTCAGACCACTGCCCTTTTTAAAATGCTTAGCCCAGCCGCAGCGAACAAAGATACTTCGATTGGAAAGCCGAAGAATCAGTTAGCGTTGCGGGAAAGGTTTGTTCGTGCGTCTCGCCTGAAAACGAATTCATCTATCGAAAGGTAGCGTGCCGACAGCACAGTGACAAAAAGTTGTTGAGATGAATAGACAGTCGGACGACCGCTGCCCTTTTTAGAAAGCTTAGCCCAGCAAATCAAGATACTTCGATTCGAAATCCGAAACATCATGTTCATGCATCTCGCCTGAAAACGAATTGTCGTGCTATCTATTAAACGACGGTGTGCCGGTATCGGCGCAGCACATTGACGGCTTCTGTCTCGCGCTGCTAGACGGAACCACGAAATATCTGACAAGTTTGAGGGTTCCCTGCGTCGACAAGCGGGTTCAAGAATGTTGTCTTTAATTTAAAGGGGGGGGGTGCAATGCTTTTAAGAATAAAAGAATTCGCATCTCGTCATTTTTACGTTGTTTATCGTGTGCCAGAGGATAGAGAAAACATCTCCTTCTTGAAAAAAATTTCGCGATTCCGCTGCATAATCGCAAAGAAAAGTCGAGCTTTTTCCCCACCTACAGCCGCGAGTGGCAGCCGAGGGAACTACGGCGAAAAGATTACGTGACCTCACTCGGATTTAAGCTGCTGCATAACGCCCGCTAATGTCAGCAGCGAGAGGGAGAGGATAGCGTCCCCTGAGAGAGCACACGGGAACCTACACGGCACCCCAAATTACGTCACTATACTTCGTTTCAGCTTCGGTCCGGAGCGCGGCCGATGTTATGAGCCGAAGGGCCAATCAAACAGCGCAAAAAGCGCAACGTCATGGCGTGCTCTCTGCGCTTGATTGGGCTAGCCGGCGGAGGAGCACGCACAGAGAGACGGCGAATACCGGCTGGTCCTATCAACTGCAGAGAGCACGCCATGACGTTGTGCCTCTTTCGCTGTTTGATTGGCCCTTCGGCTCATTACACCGGCCGCGCTCGGACTGAGCTGAAACGAAGTATAGACAAGGTGTGACCCCGAAGACTGGGAGTGAGTTGAGGGGTGCCAGAAATGCCAATATGTATACTTCTTTTTTTACACAACAACTAGGGCACGCAGGCGAAATTGGTTTTCTGTTCCTTACTTCCAAGTCTCAGAGGGCAACCTCCATAAAGTTTTGACTAAAGTTCGGAAATCGTTACCCCCCCCCTTAAATATGAGCAGCATGCATGGTAAATAAATAGATCGGCCAAGGTAGCTTTCCCTATTTATGCTCGAAACGAGTCTTCAAATATATATTAAAACGTACGTAGAAAACCTCAAAACGTCGCCGTCGCTTTTACTTTACACCCTACCGCTCCACACTGGCCTTAATGAATTTATCTCCGAAATAATTTCGGCTTCTGCCCTCGTATTCACGAGATGCAGATGCCGGGTTCGTCATAACCGTGCGGTCGGAAGGAGCTCGTGCGGCTTGTCGATAGCCTCGGTGTGTCGCGCTCCTGTACGCAATGCGTCGTTTAGTTGCTGCGCTCGGAGTGTGAAACTCGGAGCGTCGGAGTAGGAGTAAGAGAGCGCGGACTTAACGCGCCCATGGGCTCACTCAGATCGTGGCGACGGCTGTGGTTCCGGTGATAGCGAATTTCCCGAAGACAGCGCGCTTTCTGACGACGCACTTTTGGCGCTGTTTCATTGGTACCTTTCGTTTTGGTACCTTTCGTGTCGCCGACGTGTTTTCTGAAGGTCGATCTCCGGGGCTTGCCACGTTCAGCGCGGTGAGTCTTGAGCGCGAATATTTGGGGTCACAGAACCCCATGACCCTTTCGTGCAGAATATCATCCTCGACTGTACAGCCAGCATTCTTATTTGTACATAATTAAAAGGTAAAAAAAAGAAGAAGAAAAAGAAGAAACGGCAAGTTTATGGCATGCTATACCTGCTTCATATTAGTGTGCAACGCTGTCAAAGCTTTTGGCGCGAGCATAGGGTTTGATTCGTTGATCATTTGCACGCGTTCTCGCGCAAACAAAACCATAGATGAAGCCACGCGCTCGGGCCAGTAGCTTTGACAGCGTTGCACGCTAAGTATGGAAGGCGCATAGCTGCTGCTGCTGCTGCTTGACGAGCAGGTATCAGCGGCGAGATGTTTTGGTGCGCCCTCCCGAAAGCTCGCTTCGTGACGTCATCTACATTGCGAACAACAAGTTCAATGGTGTTTGCAATGAGCGTTAGTGGAGGCGAAATCGTTACCCTATCAAAGCGGCACTGCCAACACCATCAAAATTCAAGCTCTTACATTCATCTTATTTTTGTCGATGAGGAATCTTTTCCTGACGTCGTAGTCAGCATTCGGCCAATCATGGTCGGCCGACCACAGCGACGCCTTCGGTCACGCACGTCACCAATAGACCACTGCTGTCTTACCCAAGCATCAAGGAGAATGCAGGGATTGGTGTTCCACGCGCCACACGCGCACTTTCCTGTATAAAAGATTCCAAGTAAATAACCAAAAAGCATTTACGAACGCGCGTGCAAGATGCCATTTGTTTTAGGTTTTGCTTTGGAAAGTTACTATACTTCGTTTCAGCTTCGGTCAAGACGCAGCCGATGCTACAAGGGCGAGCATGTGGCCCAGAACAGTGCTTGCACTGCACAAGCGCGTGCTTGGCAGGGATGCTGAAAGCCCGGCCGCGTCGTAGTTTCTAGCTGCGTCTGGAGCGAAGCTAGGCAAGTATACCGCTGAGGCCAGCACGTGCGGCGTGCGAACGCCAATCCCTGCATTCACCTTGATGCTTGGGTAAGACAGCAATAGGTCTATAGACCTTTCCAAAAAGAGCGTGTGGCCGGTGCCATCTTGACTGTTCGTGCGTATGGCGCGTGCTTTCCTCGCTTTCCGAAGCGACGAACACGCACGTGCGGAGCTGTGAAGACCGCACGCGGGACTGTGATTTTGTAAACATTAAAAAAGTCTATATTAGCGGCGAGATCTTTGATGGCGCCCTCCTATGGTTCCCCCTCGTGACGTCATTATCTTGCGAACAACAAGGTCGATGGTGTTTGTAATCGCTATAAGCATATGGTGGAACACTGAAACCAACACTGCCAACACCGCCAAAATGAAAGTTCTTCCATTACTCTTATTTCCATCGATGAGAAATCCTTTACTGACGTCATAGTCAGCATTGGGCCAATCGTGGCAGGCAGATCACAGCGACGCTTTCGATTGCGCACGTCGCCAATAGAACGAGATCAAATAACATTATTACGCATGGTAATATTCGTTCGGACACGCGTATTGCTTGTTCCCAGTCGGAATACAAAACCCTTCGAGCAATCAAACGTGCGCCATCGCGTTCGATATATGAACTAAAAGAGGAATTCATCCTCTTCAGAGTACACCTTACAGTTTTAGATAGAGCTGTAATCCAAACTAGGAATGAAATGCGAAGTTAGGGTACCATACTTCTGACTCTTTTTTTTAGACAACTTGAGAGGCAATTGATTGATTTTAAGGGACCACAGACGCAGAAAAAGGCTGAATTGGTGTTTCAGATAATACTGAACATGACTATAGTAAAGACGGGCATACTTATTTTTATGTCGCTAAAAAAGTAAGTATATATATATATATATATATATATATATATATATATATATATATATATATATATATATATATATATATATATATATATATATACATATGCACAGGTTTGTTTAAATTCGCCTAACAGAACTTGTGCCAGCATTGTGGAGAAGTGAGATTATGCGGCCAGCGGGGACATATTATAGGGGTGCTAATCATAACGATCAGTCGGCTAATTAATTAAAATTTGTTAATTAACTTTTTAATTAATGAAAATATACATATGGTTCCAATAGAAACTTGCTCAGTGTCATCGAAAACACCTAAATCAGTCATTTTCAGAAAGACTTTGAGCGTGTGAGAAGCGTAGTAGTGCATTAAAGTTACCACTCGTGGAGCAGGTACAAGGCTGGGGCTAGATAAGAGACAGAAAAATCGCGCTGGCGCCTTACCGCAACCTCTAGCTTTGTACCTGCTCCACGAGCGGTAAATTCAGTGCACTACTGCGCTTCTCACGCGCTCAAAGTCTTTCTGAAAATGACTGATTTAGGGATTTTCGATGACACTGAGCAAATTTCTAATTGGAACCATATGTCTATTTTCATTAATTAAAAGTTAATTAACGAATTTTAATTAATTAGCCGACTGATCGTTACGATTAGCCTCCTATATTATGTCCTCCTGGCCGTATAACTGACCTCCACAAGCGGCATAAGTGTAACTTTCACGGCTTTTTTAGACATATCTGTTAAGCTTTAAAAAAAAAAACACCTGTATATATATACAGGGTGTTTCAGAGAACTCAGGCCAAATCGCTCCTGCGAAAACTACTCATCGCAACGAAAAAGGCTTGTGTCGTTTTGGTCCTGGGCCAAGGGCCCATTTAGGAAAATTATTAAAGTCCGGGATAATTAAGTTGTTAATTATTTTTGCGTAATTAACTTTTTTAATATTGTGTTTAAGGGCATGGTTTCAATTAGAAAATTGCTCAGCATCGTCGAAAAACACTAAATCAACAAATTGCAGAACGATAGAAGGCACGCGAAGCATTTTACGGCTTTCTGAAAAACCGCACAAATTCGACGGGTTTTTAAGTTTCGGTTTGCTATCGGAGCGCATCTCGGCCCCGACGACACCGCGCCCCGTGGAGAGATAGTGCAACCAACCTCTGCTGCGCCGTCATCGCGCGACGCAGCAGAAGCTGGTTGCACTATCTCTCCACGGGGCGCGGTGACGCCGGGCTCGAGATGCGCTCCGATAGCAAACCGAAACTTAAAAACCCGTCGAATTTGTGCGGTTTTTCAGAAAGCCGTAAAATGCTTCGCGTGCCTTCTATCGTTCTGCAATTTGTTGATTTAGTGTTTTTCGACGATGCTGAGCAATTTTCTAATTGAAACCATGCCCTTAAACACAATATTGAAAAAGTTAATTACGCAAAAATAATTAACAACTTAATTATCCCGGACTTTAATAATTTTCCTAAATGGGCCCCTGGCCCAGGACCAAAACGACACAAGCCTTTTTCTGTTGCGATGAGTGGTTTTCGCAGCGATTCGGCCTGAGTTCTCTGAAACACCCTGTATATATATTTATTTATTTATGGCATGCCTGCTGGGTCTGCTTCCGCAGCAGGTAAATGGAAACAGATTAAGAACATTATTAAACAGTAATACGTATACGCGCTTACTGTCTGTTGTTTTCAATCGAATGTTAAACGACTCAAACAACTACACATTTCCGCAACCTGCAAAAAAAAAAAATTAAGATAAAGGCAACAAGGGCGTATTTAGCTTTCTTTTTAATTAATATTCAACTTTTCTTTTTTTCAAATCCTGTCGTGTTTCAAATAACACCTTCCACGCTGGTACGAAATGAGCGAACTAATCTTTCGCTGTAAGCAAAGGGCCTTCGTATAGCAATTAACGTCGACGAATAAACGACGTTGTTTGAGAGCACAATGCACCCCCATTCTGAGCACACAAAAGAGTTTCACGATGCGTCAGACTTTTTTTTTACGTTCGTTATTTATTAGATGTTGTAAAATGAGAGCCATTTCCAGGAACGAAGAAACAAAATCGAATCAAAGTTAAAACACAAAACAAGAAATGCGACTTTTTATTCGGCTCTATAGAAGCAAGAGGTCATCTTTGAAATTAATTAGCAGTCCGTTGCTTTCAACATACACTAATGAACAAAAAAAAACATACACATAAAATAATTGAGGACAAACGCGTACGCCAGAAAAATTAAACGGTGTTTTTCAAAGTGTCGAGTCTAACAGCGTTTATAGTTCGTAATAACGTAAGCTCGAGAATAAAGATTGTAATACATTTCTTTTGCAGCTCTCCTAGCTCGTTTACGAAGAAAAGTCAAATAATAAAACCGACGGTTAACACGGCGAAAGGTACTTACCGCACCTTCAGTAAATTACCTCCGAACTAATTGCCGACAAATTATGACCGCCATAATGAGGCACATCTTCGCGCGCACCCACCCACACATTTATTTGCGTCGTGTAATACACAAAGAACAAAAACGTCTGACTTATTGGTATATCCCAAAAGGCGCTCGAAATGCATAGCATTCCATTAATCCACTTTACGTCGCTGCGCTCGTCGTTCTCGCTTCCAAGCGAGAACGGCATCACAGGGTTATTTGGCGTCACTGTTTTCCCGACTTGTCACGGTGCCGCGCGATGTCATCGTGTCACCTGATGTCACGGTGTCAAATAGTGTCAAGGTGTCATATAACGTCAAGGTTGACACATGACGCAATAACGCAGCCAGAATTTCTTTTTTTTTTTTAGGGGGAGGGGGGGGGGTTGGGATGTTCATGACTTGAGGCGGGGGGGGAGATGCATGTGTATATGATATGGCCGGTTGGATTCCCCCCCCTCCCCACACACGAATGACACCATGACGTGCATTGTGATCGTCACGTTATGGTGTCGCAGAGTCACCGTGCGCGCATCGCTGACGACGTCAAGTGAACAGCGCGTGACGCCACCCCAAAGGCTATAGATCCAACACGTTGTGGACAAGAGAACCTAAGTGCTGAATTTGCCAGCGTCACTAGACAGGGCCACCATATGGTAAAGGTGGGACACGACTGCCGCGTCAGCGCGTTCGGGTGCCACTCGTGTTCAGTTGGCGAGAACACGGGTCCAACCAGTATACTCCTAAGGTGGCCTTCCTTTTCAGTCAAGCAGGTCGTTGTATCGTAAATTACGGGAAAAAAGGAAATGCCCGTGCGGAAAGAAGTCAAGCAGGAAAAAATCTACCACTAAGGCTTTTCTTGTCTAGAAGTTGTTGCGACATCCAACGGACACAAAGTGCGTGAGAGCTGACCCCAGAAACGCTATGAATTCTAAAATTTAATAAATAAAGGAATTAATAACGCCTCCCATAGGGACCCTATAGGCTTCTTGCATCTGACGTCACTTCCGGTTAGACTCGGAAATCGAAACCAACATTGTCGTCTGCCATCAGTGCCTTGGCGCCATGTTGGAGGCATTTGACGTCTTATTGCGGCAGCAGTATTGCCGCAGAGTCATAGAGCAGTTCTTTGTTTAACCACGTTTCAGGACATTTTCTTGTCCTTGTGACTCTAGTCAATCGCAAAGAGGTTCCTCACCGGACACGAAGTGCAGTCCACAAACCCTTAGATGGGGTACGAAGCTTTTCTGTCGAGATCATAGAGTTAATATAATAATCTAGAGTGAAAGGTCCCATACCGCTTCGGAACTGTGGGGCATAGAAGCGAACATTGGCTGTCCCATGTAGCGGCCCCAATGAGCCGATATCACTGGCGACAGAGCCGTTTATACTGAGAGAGTTTGGACAATGGGCGGAGCTTGCTGCCCGCTAGAACCAGCGGATTTCGCGGTAACACAAAATGGCGTTACTTCTTTCTCTCTTATTCTTCAAAAATCGCATAGAGTTCCTATGAGTCAGAGCCACAAAATGGCGGACGGAAGTAGTCATCCCCCGGTTGTCAGACTACGCTGCTGTGGGTTGCCAGACTGTCGAAATCTCCTTAAGAAGGCCAAACTCTCTAAGTATAAACGGCTCTGACTGGCGACGCCGTAACACGCCGCGCAGTGCCCACACCTGGCGTGGGTCGGTGCATGAGTCACCGATAATCTAAGAAACGCCGATTGCGGCTTGCTACGTTAACGCTCCTTCCTTCGTGATTCGTCCACCGACGTCCTTATTAAAAAGCTAGAGCAGCCCATATCATCGGCTGCGGTGCGAGCATAAGTAGCTCAGGATCGCGCCACGCCCTGTGACCATAAAACACGCGCAACCCTTCTCCACTTCGAGAATTCCCCGGCTTCTGGCGTTGTCTGTTAATATATAAGCCTCGAGAAGCCGCGGGCCATATATTTCTAATAGGTAGTACAAAAGACAGTCGGCAGAAAGCTCTCCGAGGCACATGCGTTTCTTCCTTGTTGTGACGGCCCATTACATTGGTCGTGCAAAAAAACTGTCCGCAGAAATGTTCAAAGCACGCTAATGTACGAAGTCAACATGTTCTTCGAACGCGCTTCATTCGTGTCCTCAGATATAGTTCTGTCGCCGTGTATGCAGAGAAGACCAGGTCAGTGTCAGGGACCATGTATGAAATACGTACAATGTATTCAAATCTATAGACTAAGTATCTCTACACGCCGGTGCTCTATCAGCCCACTCCTCTTGAGAATGGCCGGCCTTTTTGAGTTCGTTCTTAATATAAGCTCCATTAGGGCGTCTCGAAGAAGGCTTTCGACTGAAAGAAACTAGCCGTATCCACATCTCTCTATGTAGATTCGGGGGTTTGCTCACAATACACTCGAGCGCGGGCTCGTGTGATCGACAAAGTGCTCCCGTTCCTGCGCATTTTGGAACTCTTGCGAATTCTTGTCTTAGATCTTTCGTGCTCTTGTTCGTGCTCTAGTCCATTAATAAAGATTCTACGAGAGGTACTCCCCCGGTCGGGCTCAGCACTGCGCAGCTTCAAAAGGCTTGATCATATTCGCTCATTTTCTTTCTTTTCCTAACTTTCTTTTGTTATCTATTCTTTTTTTATTTTTAAGATTTGCTTTTCGAGGCACAAAGTTCCCCGCGTAGTAATGCTCAGCAAAAAAAAAAAGAAAATGCTGGGCACAACACGAGATTTTTTTTTTGTCACTGGAAGTTTTTAAGAACAAATAGCCAGAAGTATTTCTTTTTTACTTGAACAGACGTTATGCTACTATACGAACTACCGCAATTCGGATCAGTCATCAGCGTAGATATACAAGTCTTGTCTCTTGTGTTCGTGCTTTTAGAAATTTTATTTTATGAACACGAAGTTGCCATGATCTGCAGATATGCTCCGCCTCCTTCAACACTCGTTCTTTAGAATGTCCCCGCTGGGTGAGCACTTGGGCAAAATCATCGAGGCGAATACATTCTTCATCCTACAGACCCTTTTATTTACAAACGCCACCAGGCGGCGGTGCTCCAGACTTTGACGTTGCAGCGAACTTCCGCTTTATAAAAGTAATAAAACAAAACGCCTCCCCCTTAGCACCGCTGCTTGAAACGTCAGTGAAACATTCAACCTATCACTTCTCCAGGTGAATGCCAAAAAAACCAAGAAGCACTAGAGATCTGTTAAATGTTTGAATATTCTTGTAAACTAACCTGTCTCCTCCAAAACGTTATTAAAGCGCACAGCCGAATGCCCTCGTTAAATCTCCAAGCTTGATTTCCATGTAGTGTTTATGCTTTCTATAGCACGGCTGACATACGCTAACTCGATAGGCTTGCAAATACTTAGCGACCGGAAGTAGCTTGGGACGCAAACAGAGGTTCGTGTTTGTAAACCAGCGATACGGTCTCTAGAACTACGTATTTAAACTGACGAAATAACAAATGGGAGCAGCGTAAAGAAATACGCAAGAGGAAACCACCAGCTACAGCAGAATTCGAAAGATATATTGCCTATTTTTTCTAGTGCACGGACATTTAAACTGTGAACGTCGTTGTTGCGCCTTTGAAGCTCTCGTCTGGTCCGACGACTTTGTTGGTGACGTTGAGGTCGTTTATCGAAAGCCGTAGGAACCGACCTCAACGGAAACCGTTTACTTCAACCATAGCCTCCTCTATACTCACAAAGCCTGGCAGATCGACGACGGAGCCATAGAGTGCCCTGTCGCAGATTTGGAGAGCGAGGATCCGGTAGCATATATAGAGCATCAAAGAACCATTTCTCTGGGAACCTGGATGTCAGCGCACAGCTCTTGCAGCGGCGAAGACCCGAAACACACTTGTTCGCTCGCGAGAAGTGTGTTTCGGCGTCTCGCCGCAGCGGGGCACCAGTCACGTGGCTCTCCACTCATCCACTGTCTGCCGCTCCGCCTTTTCCATTTCGGCGGCCGCTTCTCGAGGCGATCTGCCAGGCTTTGTCAGTATATAGGAGGCTATGCTTCAGCTCTACAGGCTCGCTCACGCTCGCGCACTCTTCTATAGACGATTGCAAGTATGGCGTCCCGACTGGTGCCCCATGAGTGCAAGCACGTGCAGCTTGCGCGTGAGCATAGCTTTGGCAAGCTCGGAAATCGCATCGGGCTTGTTCGCACGAGCAGAGACATGGCGGCGGCCAGTGGCCTTGTTTGCAATCGTCTATAACCTACAAGCTAAAATCTCGCGCAGACGCTTTAAACATTTATCAGTCACCCAACCCTGCCCGTTTCAATCTGCATGAGCATCGTACCGGCGTGCGGTCGTGTGTGACTACTGTGGGATGCACCTTAAATATCCCAGGCTAGCAGTCGTACTGCACTGGCTAAATTTCTCATCTGCAGTGTGTGTAACTATGTCGCAACGCTCTCGCCGACTAAACTCCAGCTGTCAAATAATTAACGAATAATACATTTATTTAACAATCACAGCATGAAGCATGAACGTTCGCGCAAACTTTTGATGCACGACTTAAGCGCGAGACACATGCGCGAAAAATCCATCCGATCCGACGTCCGATCCGACAGTGCGACTGCCTGATCCGAAAAATTTGGTCGCTTCAGACGTCGGATCGGCGATCCGACGTGCGTCCAACGCGCCAGATAGTTTCGCACGGCGGACGGATTGTCGATGCGTCCAGCCAATGACAGCACAGCTAGCGCGAACGTCATGATGACGTACCGTGTCTGGCGGGACGGGCGACAGGAAGCCGGACGCGTGGATCCCGCTGACTCATCTCGAAAAGAGGGCCACGCGGCAAAGAATGCACGCTCGTGCGAGCTATACTTCGCTTCACCTTCCGTCCAGACGCAGCGGATGCTACGAGGGAGCGGGACCAATCAAGCAGCGACAAAAGTGCAAATCACTAAGCTTGTTCTGTTTATGATTGGTTCAGTGATGAAAAACACAGACAGAAACATTACGAACACCATGATGGTGCCCTTCTTGACGCTGTCTGATTCGTCATTAATCTCGTAGCATCGGCTGCGTCTGGACGGAAGGTGAAACGAAGTATAGACCGTCAATCTGGGACCAGATATCTATGAACGCGGACCTCCGCTGGAGTGCTTGGATCTTCTGGGCGGAGCCGAACGGATCGTCGTGTCGCATGCAAGGTCGGAAGGCGTGTCTCAAACTGTCGCGTGCGGCGATTCGGAGCGGCGTTCGGACTGTCGGATCGGACGGACGTCGGATCGGGACGAATTCGCTGATCCATGTGTCTCGCGCTTTATACTCCTTTCAACCCAATAACCGTAGCAAAATATTTAAAAAAAATCCGGTTTTACGTGGAGCTCGATTTCAACCTTTACGCAGAGAGTTGAGATATATTCGGAGTGTGCTTTTTAGATTAGATATATCTGTCCTTTTAAAAAGACATACACGTTTCAAAACGTCGAAAGCATCGCTTCTTTTTTCGGCAGCCAAATCTTGTACAAGAACTACTTCGCGTGGCGGATTAACAATGTGCCAAAACTTCCTTGTTGTTGTTGTTTTGTTATCAATGTTAACTAACATTCCTTGCCTTTGACATCACGTATGGATACACGAGCAGAGGCACACTGCTCGTATATATCCAAACAAAATACACAATTATCTGCAGATACACCACAAGCATTGTTGAAAGCACGTCTGCTTCGTATACATATATAGTTTATGCGGAGAGCAAGTCGTCTGCTTCTTTGCAGGAGTTTGGTGACGTCAGAACGACGCCGAGCTCTGATTGGCTCTGAATGAAGGATAGTGGGTAGAGCTCAAAGCAAGCTGCATTGAAATCTTCCCACTATCCTTCATTCAGAAGCAATCAGAACTCGGCGTCTTTACTGACGTCAGCACAGCCCTGCAAAAGTAGCAGACGAATTGACGCTCCAAATATGCTCCGAGCCTGCCTGCAAAGGCAAGCTTTTTTTTTTTTTTCTGCGCTGTTAAAGTTTAAATTTGGGACACATAAAAGGCGCAACTAACAACTGGTTTATTTTTCCTTCCAAACAAGCATGGTTGAAATTTAAAAAAAAAACATATTGAAGAGGCAGTGACGTAGCCAGGATTTTGTTTTGGGGAGGGGGGGGGGGGCGCCCATGACAAAATGCTGTATGAGGGGGAGGGGGAGAGGAGGCCTCATGCAAAATGAAGATTTCCGGGGGGGGGGGGCGGGCCCCGTGGGCCCCGCCGTCCTGGCTACGTGCCTCGTGAAGAGGTAAAAGATTGACAGACATAATCAGGTCTAACGCAGTCATGCAAGTGTAAAGACAGCTCTTGATTAGATCCTTGCTTCGGCGGCCAATGCACGTGTCCGATACCGATCATGATGAGATATCTTTTTTTTAGCAAGTCTATTTCTTTTTTTTTTTTTGTGAAGAGGAACCGACCGTTTTTTATTTTTTTTTTTTTTTATTAGTGATGACAGGGAAGAGAGAAATCCCGGTACATGTTGGCCACACCTTCTGTGGGGGGCAAGTCAGTTCCGGGGTAGGGAAGGGTTAGGGATAAGGGATCAAAAGAAGGAAGTAGAAAAGAGAAAGGAGAGGAAGGAGAGGTAAGGGGTGGAGGTAGTTTGGGCTACCTAGGAGAATGGACAGTTCACTGGCTTGGGGCGTATGGCACCATGCCTTAGAGCCGGTCTATGAGATCTGCATCTTCTAAGAATGTTATGAGTAAGGCAAACGTTCTTGTGGCATCTCTTACTGAGCCTGAGGGGAAAAGAATGTCTTCAGTTGTCCCGTGGGCAACCCCTGCGAGCTGTAGTCCATCGAGGAAAGATTTCCTCGCGTCCGCTAGATTTGGACAGTCCCAGATGAGGTGTTCTAGGTCCTCGGGAACGTCACAGCTTGAGCAGTTTGGGCTGATTGTCGGGTCCAGACGATGAATGGCCTTTGCAGTAAAGGCACACCCAGTGCGAAGCCTATGCAGAATGGAGGCGCTGGCTCGTGAAAGCTTTGGGGGCACACGTGCGGGTGGTCTTCCGCCAGAGACACGCGGGTCAGGATGTTGTCGCTTTATTTCTTTGTGTATAAGTTGTCTGGCCTCGTGGATTTTCGACACATAGAGTGTTGGCACATTAAGGTGGTGCGCTTCTGCTGCAAGACGATCGGCTGTCTCGTTGCCTGTGATGCCAACGTGTGAGGGTAGCCATTGAAATGCTAATTGCCAGCCTTTTGTTTCCAAGTTTCTTGCTGTGTGGGCAACGTACCGTGCATATTGGGGAGCATCGTCTAGTTTGCTGAGAAGCACCAGAGCTGCTCTGGAGTCTGTTAGAAGGACTGCCTTTTCGTAGTTGGAGATGTCGTCAAGGGCTTCAAGGCCAAGCCAAAGAGCGGCTAGTTCAGCGGTTGTGGAGGAGGTATGAAAACTGAGTTTTCTTGATCTGGTCACATTAAGTTCTGGGATGAAGATTGCTGCAGTCGATGATTCACAGCTGTGAAGCACCGAGCCATCGGTGTAGACATGTACCCATCCTTCGAAAGATTCCTCTATTAGCTCTTCAGCGAGGCCTCGGGCGACAACTTGTGCCGTAATTTGTTTGTTTTTGAGCATGGGAATGGACTCATTGATTTTCAGCGAACCGACTGCAGTTTATTAAAGCACGTTCCAGTGCTTTCCTGACGTCATGAAAAAGGCCTCCATGATTTCTCGCTTCGTCCTTTCACTCGATATTTCTAGAGACGTTGCTTCCAAATAACGCATCGCAGGGGCATCTAGTACAATGTGCTGCGAGATTCCCTGGAGCTTGCAACTGCTCACACGCGTATTTGTGCTCCCGTAGCCTCTCATTTAAGCACCTGCCCGTTTGCCCTATGTAAGATTTTCCGCATGATAAAGGTATTTTGTACACCACACCTCAACGCACTCTACAAACTGGCACCGGTGTCGTACTTGACACCTCACTTGACCCCTCTCGTGATCTCCCGATTTATTGACGATGTGACACAACCGTTTAGCTTAAGAGGGGCGATAACGCTACACGGACGTCGTGTTTTGATGCGATCTTTTTTTAGCCTGTGCGAGATGTTGTGGATGTAGGGCAGAACTACCAACTAGCCCAGAACCCAAGCTTTATTGAACGGCAGCTTTTTGTACGACCAGTGTGTCGGGACCGCCGTTATCAAGGAAGAACTGTGTCTGCGAACGGTTTTTTTTTTGTTATTTTGTATAACAAAATGTGAGAGGACAAGGAAAGCACACACCTCAGAGAGTGTGTGCAGGCTGTCCTTTTACTATGAGGTATTAGCGGTGCGACCGAGGCTTAAGTGGTGTCGAAATAAACCACAGTATACCTTCCTGCACAAAGCAATGTTTTGATCACCGCGCTTGGTTTGGATAGGCTTATCAACTATAGGGTCCCGTGTTTGCGGGTGAATCCGAAAAACACCTTCGCCGGTAAATTTTTCGTCAATTCGGATTTCTCCGATGAAAATCCGAATTTCAATAATCCAATGCCGACACTCGCCCCCACCCCCAGCAGAAAACAAACCGAAAAGCGGTATTTTAAAATTAAGTTTGAACAGCGCACAGGGTCGATGATCTTGATAAAATGACACCCTTGTTTTCTTACACATCTTTACTCTTGTCGCTTATCTCGTCGAGGTACATCAGGAAAACAGGTCTTTCGGGTCACGACAAAAGCCACCGTTTCGGTTTCCAGTTTCGACCCTACTATTTTGTGCTTGTCAGAGTGTTGTGTTTTTGTAACGGTGAAAGCTGTGAACCCTAGATATTTCATAGAAGGGGAAGAAGGAGCGAGCAGTTGAGGCTTTTATATAACACCCTTACCACTCCACCACGCGCAGCCGCGCCGTAGGTCGATGCATAGGATGGGATGAATACGAACTTCCTACCGCCTACATCCAGGAGTTTATTGAGTTTTAAGGTTTCGACATTTATAGAAACAACACTTGTGTGCAATTTTTATCGCGGGACAAATTAGAATTAGTATTGCCAATGGCAATCGCGCCCACGCCAGATCCTGCTGAAGAAATATTGATTGAAACAAGCTCGTTCTTTTCAATCTAACACACGTTTACACCCGAATATTATCAAAAATTAAAAACACTGCAAAACGAAGCTCATAATTTTCGAAAAATTTAAAACTGAAAAAAAAAATCGATAAGCTTTGAGTTGAAATAAGCCCCGAAAAACACCCACCGAATTTGGCGAAAAATAAACTCCGACAACAAGGAATTCTACTTATCACGTATCACTGAGCGCGAAGCGATATCGCCTTAGAGGTTAAAGATCCCGGAAGATGACGTCCTACTCACACTACATCGTCCCAGGTTGAAGATCCGGTCTCGGTCACAGCAAGACGCAGGGCCTTGACGACCGCGGAAGCCTGCAGAGAGACGAAAGACCAATGAGCATTCACGATCGCCGGAGTTCAGCCGACCGCCTGGCGGCGCACTGATGGTTCTACGGTCGAATATTTCGAACGCGGAGGAAGAAGAGAGAGCGCGTACGAACGGGCACCGCCTCGCCACGGAGCAAGTGTGTCGAAGGTTCGCTCGCCTTTCTGACAAACGCCGTCAGATGCGCAGCGCCTAGGGCCCGATGAAAGCCAATTCAAGAGCCGTACATTTTCCGCACGCTGCGCGAAGGCCCCAAACCGACAGTGCCCCCTGCCGAAAAATGCGCGAAGCCCGAGCAATATTTTTTTTTTTTTTCGCCTTGGCCGGATTTGTTGAGACATCTCTTTCTTCTTTTACGGTGAATTCGAATCAACCCACACGCTTTCACGTTTAGAACCGTACCTCATTGATACTTGTTTATTAGTATGTTCATTTATATTGCGTTGTATTTTGGCTTTGGCTATTTGAGAGTTTTAGTATTGCGTATAGGAGCAAACGCGAGCGCTGCACATTTGCGTTAGCGTTGCTTGCTCCCCGCTGCGCATGCGCGTTGTCGCCGTGCGCTAATCCAAGGCGCGGTTTGGGCTACGCGCACACGCAGCGTGGACCACGCACGCTATTGCACATGCAATGTGTTTGCGTTTGTCTGCGTTCGCAATACTTAAACTCGCTATTCTTGATTTCCTGGTCTTGAGCATTTTGTGATTGTAATTACACCGCACGTGTCCTGTTCATTGCCAAATCAGGTCCGTCGTTGTGATAAATATTGGCTGCACGTACTGATAAAATGACACTTTACTAAAAAGAAAAGGACTGCTAAAAAAGAAAGGATGGCTAGTTCTGAAAACTACGATGTACGCAGGGACAATCGTCCTTCTCGTTGTAACTGCGCAGGTCGATATTTTCTTAGTCTAATCGTATTATGAGTGTCGGCATCAGAACCACTTTTGGTGTAACCCTTCAGCCAGCGCCAACAATACGCGCGGTAATCTCTCCGGGAAAAACAAACCGAAACGGATAAAAAAGGAAGGAGGCTACCGGCGCGTGGGAAAACGGGAGTGGGGCGGCATTTCCTTCTTTTCTTAAGAAAAAAAGAAGAAAAGAAGAGGAAGCGCTTGTGTTTTTGGATTTTACCGCTGGGCATTGTTTGGCGCTGCCTGAGAGAGCCCCCGCGAGCGTTTTCTTCTCTGATCTTGTTCCCTGTTTACAGCGGCCATCATTCTTTTGCAATTTGACAGGCTTTCTAGAATAAAAGAGGGGCTATGGCAAGACGCATTTCTTATATAACACGAACATAAAAAATATGCCTAAATAGTATTTAACAAAATCAAGAAAAAAAGTTTGATAAATTCGGGTCTATTCCTTTCAATCATTATGATTCATCGCATTTATATTGTCCTTTACATAAAAAAGGCCCGCGAAATGTTGACACAAAGCAGAGAAGTGTGTAGAATCCGCTACACTATTAGTGCAAACAAACAACTGACTTTTTTTTATCAAGAGATTGTTATCAAATTTAGTGCATAATATGATAGCAAGACCTTGTTTGAAGGTATACCATACCCTAAGCTGTAATATTCGGCGCACACTACAAACACCTTTTCCACGCAAAAAATGGGACAAAGCGCCGACGTCGCGTTCGCGTTAACAAAGTCGCGCAGTGTGCACCTCGGCGCTTAAACTACAAAGATAAAGAAATAAAAAAAAAAAAACGTTTTCACGGTTGAAATAAAAACCAATACAGACGACAAACATTGCGGAAGCCCGCACAGCCGCCCGGATGAGGAGAAAATCCTTCGGCGTCGCTAGCTCGCTCGCCGTGTACCGGCTTAGCGTCACAGACGCAAGGAGTGTAAAATTAAATGTACATTATTTATTTCGGTCCTCCCTAACAGCCAAGAATCCTGCAAGTATGTTGGCGACACGAAGGGGGGGGGGGAGGAGGGGCCGGGGGGGGGGGAGGGTAGAATAAATTTTCTCGGCTCTTCTCATTACTTAGGCACAACTCGAAGCGCGAAAGCTCTTTCACTTTATTAGGGACTCTTGATCATTCTTGCATCTCAGACGCACGACGACCTCAAGGACTCTCACGCGTCCTCCGCAAGTCTCAATAAGGAAATTAGCCGGGTAAACAGCATCAACCGCCGCGAATGCGCGGGGTACACAGTGACACTTAATCATCATAGTCATCAACAAAATCATCACCGTCGTAACTTTTGTTGTTACTTATTCATATTATTATTACTAATGTTTCTGGGCCTGAAACGCGCGTCTCCGACTGGTGTGTTTACCGCGTTCAAAGACGTTGTCCCTCGATTTCCGCCTGATGACGTCATAGAAGTGTCATGCTTCTATGACGTCACGATGTCGTGACGTCATAGAAGCAGGACACTTCTATGCGGAGCGTAAGTTCGTCTGCTTTTTTGCAGGGGTTGTAGTGACGTCAGAAACGCCGAGCTCTGATTGGCTCTGACTGAAGGATAGTGGATAGACCTCAAAGCAAGCTGCCTTGAGGTCGACCCACTATCCTCCAATCAGAGCCAATCAGAACTCGGCGTCCTGACATCACCAGAACCCCTGCAAAAGAAGCAGACGAACCTGCGCTCCGCAACTCGTCATCATCTTGACAGTCCACGGAAGCTACGCGGTAGCTTCTGTTCACAAAGTAGCGCATATTTCAGCGCTGCCTAGAAATAAAGTCCGCGCTCGCTTGCATCGTACACAATCATCTTCGTGAGGGCCCTCGTTGAAGTACAGGACCTCGATCCAGCGGCCGTGTAAGGACCTGCCTAGTCTAAGCGAGGAGTAGGAGTATGGCCTGCCGCGTTCCATACCTTTCTGGTGACCCGGCTACAACTCCAGACTGCAATCATGACACTCCCAGGTCACTAATACTTAAAAAGAAAAGCAAACTAGGCGACAATGGAGCAGGATGACCGGCCCAATATACAGGGAGTTTCCGAGAAACGGGAACCGTGTTTTTCTGCCCGGGTAAAAAAACACTACGCATCACAGAAAGCTCAAGCTCCTGTAGAATGTGACGCTGGCGGTTGGGATAGAACGCTAAAGACCCTAAGCCTAGTATCGTTAAAAGTAAAAATGACTCTGTGGGAGCTTGTAGCATCTATTCAGTGGAAACAAAAATGCTTATCAGCAAGAAAGAGAATCATGTTTCCTTTCTTGCTGATAAGTTTTTTTTTCGTTGAGATAAATATTACAAGCGCCCACAGTGTCAATTCTTGTTTTGATGATATTAGGCTTAGCTGGACGTCGGCTCATGGAGGAATTTCGGCTTTCTCAATTATCTTTTGATTCAGGTGACTTCATGTTCTCAAACCTTCGCGCTCTATCCTAACCGCTAGCGTCACATTCTCACGAAGTTAGAGCTTTCTGCGATGTTTAGTGTATATTTACTCGAGCCGAAGGTTCTCGTTTCTCGGGAACTCCGTGTACTTCTTCCATGTGGCACAGTGGTCCTCTGTTTCCATGCGCAGAAACTCCAGGCACGTCGGGAGCTCGAAAAAGCGTGCCCCAGCATTCCATCCGTATCGGTAGGAAACGCCTACAGCGAAAGTCACACATTTCAAACTGCAAGCACTGTAACACACCATATGCGAAACTGCTTGGTGGTCTGGCAGCACTGTACACGCCGCCATCTTGGTAGCGTCAAGTATCCTGAGTTTCGGTTTCTCAGCATTTCCAGAACACGGACGCTCTGCCACTAAGTGCGATACGGAAACTTTATTGTTTTCTTACTTCCGATTACCCAAATGTGGACAAAGGACTAAGGCTTCATGCCTTTCATCTCTGAGGACACTTTTAATTATTTTTTTTCGATGCGAATGCCCATGAAGTTGTGCTGTTTAGAAGTAGACTGCTCCACGCCAATACATGCGACTCAAGGTTAGTTTTTTTTCTTCTTTTTTTAATTGTTACTAACATTTGTTTTTTTTTTGTGGAAAGCTTTGTTGTTTTTTTTAAGGAAACTGTGCTCTGGGCAATATTTTTCAGGCGTTGCAAAGAGCTCAAATTGGTTTCAGATAGCATTGACCTCAAGCACAGTTGACGGATGTTGCGCTATTAATGAAGATTTGTTCAACCCTGGCAGAATAACTGCATTGACTTTCTCAAAGCTACCGGCCCGAGCTTCTTTTGCACTAAACAAAATTTTTACCTCGGCTGCGACAAAAAGAAAGAAAAGAAAAGAAGAGATTGTGAAATGAAGTTGGCACCGCTCTTGTTGCTCCACTCGACGTCCGCAAAGTAAGTTTTCGCCGACGCCAACATCGAAGTTTTGTCGAAGTGGCATTCGACAAAAAAGACAGGAAAATCCCGGCTCTGTGAGTGTTGAGCAAACAGACACGTCGTCCGTGTCTGTTGTGTTTTTTTTATTCTATATGACCGCGCTTTAAATATCCAAGTATATTATATCAACAAACTCTCCTGTTTAGTTTTAGAGATGTTTTACAAACCTCGTTTACCGACGCCAGATCAAGTGTATAGAAATCGCCGCAAAGCAATGAGATTGTTTTCCGGCTTTCCAAAGTAATTAATTTTTTTAATGTATGACATTAAAATGAGGGCTTTCTGGTGCTTTCAGCTTTTGTTGTTTACTACTAACCATACGCATCTTCAATTATTGTTGGTGGCGTACATGATTAAAACTGTCATCTTTTTGCCTCGCTTAACAGCCTTGGTCTCGTCCGCATGCATTGAGCTGCTTGCGCATCAAGAAAAACGCAAGCCAACACTACAACGCGCATAAAAGAAAAAAAAGTTTAGAAACAAATTTGGTACAACTTCGTGAAAAGTTTAGGGCCCAATTCAATAGTTGTAAATGGCTTCACGCCGCGCGATAACGTCCGCATGTTCCTTCGCGTTGTCACCGATTGTTTTTGTCAAAAGTCTTAAGTAACAAATAAAAATAAGAACAAATTGTGAACCCTGTTCACGCTTGCGTTCACGTCACGCACGAATCGAAGGTTTATCGCTGCATCCGCAGCGGAACGCAGCAACGCGTTGGCATCGCATCTTTCGCACGAAGCGCGGTCGCTTGTTTACATGGGGTCTTTGCCGGTTGGGTCACTGGTTTCGTTTTCTCGCCGCTACCAAGATGGCGGACGTAGTTCTCGGCGCGCTACTAGATGGCGCTCTACATTTCGCATATGGTCTATCGGTCGTGAGAGGATGTTGTGAAGTAAGGTTGGCAAATCAAAACCGAAACTTAGTGACCAAACAGTATCCAAGATGCTTTGCGCGGAATTACACCGATAGGATCGCTTCGATTTTGGAAGAGGTCTGTATACAAATTCCACGAGGGTGCCGCCATTTTGAACATCGTCACTTCCAGTATGGGCGAAAACACTGTTTTGCCGTCTCCACGCCAATAGAAGATATTCAGGATGTAAGCGTAACCGTCACCCATTCTTGTTTTGATTCACCTCTTTGATTTTACTATTAGCGGGTTGAAATGTTTTATTCTTTGTTCTTCGCCCATACCGGATATGTCTACCAGGTGACTAAAAACGCGAGTAAACGAAAAAGGTGTATTGGCGACTCCAGCAAAATCGACGCCGCGTAGCAGCAACGCCGAGAAGCTCAAGAGAGGAGGTCGTTTCAACTCTGTCGTCTGCTATCGCTGCTTGGTTCTCGAAGGCAGCATAAAAACAGACATCGTTTCCAGTAATTATTTTTATGCTTCCGCCGTGTCATTCCTACGCACTGACTAAAAGAAGGTCTCTACCGTCAAAAAATCGCTTTGCTCTCACATGTAACACCAATTATTACGCTGCAGTGCAAGAAATTTATGGTGGTCCGCGTGCTGAACGACGAAAACGACCTCATTTCGTCCGCCATTTTGCCTGACCAGCGCGCCCCCTATAGTTCGCTGAAGTCGCGAGTGGGGATCCACCTACTGTATGTTTGCATAGCAGTCTTGTACACGTTACTCAAAAAAAGTAATCATTACATTTAATTCCTCCCGCTCAAAAAAGTTTTCGGTTAGATTACTTGATTACTCGAGACAAAAGGTAATTGGCTCTCATCGTGAAAAAAGTCACCATTGGTTATGCTGATTACCTCGGGTTTCCAAAACGACAAAGTTTTCTGCCGGTTTGAAAAAAAAAAATATATATTTCGTACTTTCCATTATTGTATTAGAATCTCCGAATTATGAACCACTTATCTTCTTAATCCAACGAGTTTGGTAAACCATCCTTCTGTTTGAGATTTCGTTCAAGCATTTCTTGGTAGAAAACTTGTACGAACGAAGGGCAAGGAAAAAAAAAGTAACGGTTTCAATTATACCAAACTCACCTACCCCACAAAAACGACATACTGTTAAACTGATAAGATATTACAGCAAAGCTGACTATGAGAAACTCTTGTACTTTTATTCAATTATTGCTGACTTCCATACTCGCACAGTAGAAAGTAATTGGAATACATTCAAAACCAAAGTAGCTGAACTCATTGATGCTCACATTCCTCCTGGTTCCCAGCCGTTCCGACACCAACCAACCCTGGTTTAATAAAGCACTAAAGGTACTCCGTAATAAGAAAAAACAACTTTTTCAAAAGGCTAAACAATCCAGTTCTGACAAAATGTGAGCGAAGTACTTCTAGCCGCGAAAACCGAATATGCTACTTGTCTAGAAGATTCAAAAGAAAAAGTCCTTTAATTGTGACTTGCCTGCTCTACTCTCGAACACCACGAAAACATTGTTTTCTATCGCCGAATCTATCACCGAACGAGTCCGTAGTAAAATATCTCTGATCAACGACTTTGGCCAACCCGTACCCGATGCGAGCTGCCCAACGTCCTTTTACAATGAAATTGATAAGTTGAAATCGTTACGTCCAATTGCTGAAATTTCTACAAAATTGTTGAAAGTTTGTTGAAATTTACAATGAAATTGGTAAGTTGAAATTGTTATGTCCAATTGTTGAAATCGGACATGTTGAAAAACAATTGTTTTTCAACATGTCCTTTACAACTGAGGACCCAACCAGCATGTGTCCCAGGTAGACTACTGCTTCACAGAACCCATTTTAATCTCGCCCGCAGGAATCCTAAAACTAATCAATAACCCCAAAATTTCAACACCTGCTGGCCGTGATGATATGAACTTAAAGATACTACGAAATACTGCTAATATGTCATCAAATATACTATGCTTACTTTTTGAACAATCATTATCTACTGGATCTATCCTTCTTGATTGGAAGATTGGCAATATCGTTCCAGATTTTAAAAGTGGCGAAAAAAGTTCACTTAACAATTACCATCCTATATTATAAGAAGTGTTGTCTCAAAACTATACTGGAACGTGTTATATATTCTGATGTCATGTACCACCTTGAAAACCACTCCTTTTTTTACGATTACCAGTACGGATTTCGCAGGAGGTTCTCATGCGACCGCCATCTGCTCGAATTCACGCACGATATTCATAATACGATGGAACGAAACACCCAGACAGATGCCAAATTTTTTTACTTTTCCAAAGCGTTCGACCGGGTGCCCCAGTATCTAAACCTTCCTCACTCCGCATCGACGACCTAACCTTTTCCTGGATTCGGAACTTCCTTTGCCTCAGACAGCAGGCCGCCGTAGCCGGTAATTTCATTTCTGAGCTTTTTGATGTAACCTCTGGGGTTCCGCGGCCTGCTGTTCTGAGCCCCACCAAGTTCCGAATCCAGGAAAAAAGTTAGGTCGTCGATGCGGAGTGAGGAAGGTTTAGATACTGGGGCACCCGGTCGAACGCTTTGGAAAAGTAAAAAAATTTGGCATCTGTCTGGGTGTTTCGTTCCATCGTATTATGAATATCGTGCGTGAATTCGAGCAGATGGCGGTCGCATGAGAACCTCCTGCGAAATCCGTACTGGTAATCGTAAAAAAAAGGAGTGGTTTTCAAGGTGGTACATGACATCAGAATATATAACACGTTCCAGTATAGTTTTGAGACAACACTTCTTATAATATAGGATGGTAATTGTTAAGTGAACTTTTTTCGCCACTTTTAAAATCTGGAACGATATTGCCATCTTCCAATCAAGAAGGATAGATCCAGTAGATAATGATTGTTCAAAAAGTAAGCATAGTATATTTGGTGAAAAATTAGCAGTATTTCGTAGTATCTTTAAGTTCATATCATCACGGCCAGCAAGTGTTGAAATTTTGGGGTTATTGATTAGTTTTAGGATTCCTGCGGGCGAGATTAAAATGGGTTCTGTGAAGCAGTAGTCTACCTTGGACACATGCTGGTTGGGTCCTCAGTTGTAAAGGACATGTTGAAAAACAATTGTTTTTCAACATGTCCAATTTCAACAATTGGACATAACAATTTCAACTTACCAATTTCATTGTAAATTTCAACAAACTTTCAACAATTTTGTAGAAATTTCAGCAATTCGATGTAACAATTTCAACTTATCAATTTCATTGTAAAAGGACGTTGGGCAGCTCGCATCGGGTACGGGTTGGCCAAAGTCGTTGATCAGAGATATTTTACTACGGACTCGTTCGGTGATAGATTCGGCGTTACAACACGATGTTTTCTTGGTGTTCGAGAGTAGAGCAGGCAAGTCACAATTAAAGGACTTTTTCTTTTGAATCTTCTAGACAAGTAGCATATTCGGTTTTCGCGGCTAGAAGTACTTCGCTCACATTTTGTCAGAACTGGATTGTTTAGCCTTTTGAAAAAGTTGTTTTTTCTTATTACGGAGTACCTTTAGTGCTTTATTAAACCAGGGTTGGTTGGTGTCGGAACAGCTGGGAACAAGGAGGAATGTGAGCATCAATGAGTTCAGCTACTTTGGTTTTGAATGTATTCCAATTACTTTCTACTGTGCGAGTATGGAAGTCAGCAATAATTGAATAAAAGTACAAGAGTTTCTCATAGTCAGCTTTGCTGTAATATCTTATCAGTTTAACACGTATGTCGTTTTTGTGGGGTAGGTGAGTTTGGTATAATTGAAACCGTTACTTTTTTTTCCTCCCGGTTTTAAGGGTGCCCTTCGTTCGTACAAGTTTTCTACCAAGAAATGCTTGAACGAAATCTCAAACAGAAGGATGATTTACCAAACTCGTTGGATTAAGAAGATAAGTGGTTCATAATTCGGAGATACAATAATGGAAAGTACGAAATATATATTTATTTTTTTTTCAAACCGGCAGAAAAATTTGTCGTTTTGGAAACCCGAGGTAATCGCATAACCAATGGTGACTTTTTTCACGATGAGAGCCAATTACCTTTTGTCTCGAGTAATCAAGATAATCTAACCGAAAACTTTTTTGAGCGGGAGAAATTAAACTGTAATCGATTACTTTTTTTGAGTAACGTGTACAAGACTGCTATGCAAACATACAGTAGGTGGATCCCCACTCGCGACTTCAGCGAACTATAGGGGGCGCGCTGGTCAGGCAAAATGGCGGACGAAATGAGGTCGTTTTCGTCGTTCAGCACGCGGACCACCATAAATTTCTTGCACTGCAGCGTAATAATTGGTGTTACATGTGAGAGCAAAGCGATTTTTTGACGGTAGAGACCTTCTTTTAGTCAGTGCGTAGGAATGACACGGCGGAAGCATAAAACTAATTACTGGAAACGATGTCTGTTTTTATGCTGCCTTCGAGAACCAAGCAGCGATAGCAGACGACAGAGTTGAAACGACCTCCTCTCTTGAGCTTCTCGGCGTTGCTGCTACGCGGCGTCGATTTTGCTGGAGTCGCCAATACACCTTTTTCGTTTACTCGCGTTTTTAGTCACCTGGTAGACATATCCGGTATGGGCGAAGGGCAAAGAATAAAACATTTCAACCCGCTAATAGTAAAATCAAAGAGGTGAATCAAAACAAGAATGGGTGACGGTTACGCTTACATCCTGAATATCTTCTATTGGCGTGGAGACGGCAAAACAGTGTTTTTGCCCATACTGGAAGTGTCGATGTTAAAAATGGCGGCACCCTCGTGGAATTTGTATACAGACCTCTTCCAAAATCGAAGCGATCCTATCGGTGTAATTCCGCGCAAAGCATCTTGAATACTGTTTGGCCACTAAGTTTCGGTTTCGATTTGCCAACCTCACTTCGCAACATCCTCTCACGACCGATAGACCATATACGAAATGCAGAGCGCCATCTAGTAGCGCGCCGAGAACTACGTCCGCCATCTTGGTAGCGGCGAGAAAACGAAACCAGTAAACCGGCAAAGACCCCATGTAAACAAGCGGCCGCGCTTCGTGCGAAAGATGCGATGCCAACGCGTTGCTGCGTTCCGCTGCAGATACAGCGATAAACCTTCGATTCGTGCGTGACGTGAACGCAAGCGTGAAGAGGATTCACAATTTGTTTTTATTTTTATGTGTTTCTTAAGACTTTTGACAAGAACAATCAGTGACAACGCGAAGGAACATGTGGACTTTATCGCGCGGCGTGAAGCCATTTACAACTATTGAATTGGGCCCTAAACTTTTCACGAAGTTGTACCAAATTTGTCTCTAAACTTTTTCTTATGCGCGTTGTAGTTTGGGCTTGCGTTTTTCTTGATCTACGCCACCAACAAAAATTAAGGATGTGTATGGTTAGTAGTAAACAACAAAAGCTGAAAGCGCCAGAAAGCCCTCATTTTAATGTCATACATTAAAAAAATTAATTACTTTGAAAAGCCGGAAAACGATCTCATTGCTTTGCGGCGATTTTTTACACTTGATCTGGCGTCGGTAAACGAGGTTTGTAAGACATTTCTAAAACTAAACATTCGTTTTTTATATATAATATACTTGGATATTAAAAGCGCGGTCATATAGAATAAACAAAAATACAACAGACACGGACGACGTGTCTGTTTGCTCAACACTAACAGAGCCGGGATTTTCCTGTCTTTTTTGTCGAATGCCGCTTCGACAAAACTTCGATGTTGGCGTCGACGAAAACTTACTTTGCGGACGTCGAGTGGAGCAACTAAAGCGGTGCCATAAAACTCCTTTTCCTTTTTTTTTTTTTGTCGCAGTTGAGGTAAAATTTTTGTTTGGTGCAAAAGAGGCTCGGGCCGGTAGCTTTCAGAAAGTCAATGCAGTTATACTGCCAGGGTTGAACAAATCTTCATTAATAGCGCAACATCCGTCAACTGTGCTTGACGTCAATGCTATCTGAAACCAATTTGAGCTCTTTGCAACGCCTGAAAAATATTGCCCAGAGCAGCTTCATTAAAAAAAAAAAAAAAAACCTTTCCACAAAAAAAAAACAAAAAAATGTTAGTAACAATTTTAAAAAAAGAAGAAAAAAAACTAACCTTGAGTCGCATGTATTGGCGTGGAGCACTCTATTTCTAAACAGCACAACTTTATGGGCATTCGCATCGAAAAAAAAAATAATTCAAAGCGTCCTCAGAGATGAAAGGCATGAAGCCTTAGTCCTTTGTCCACATTTTAGTAATCGGAAGTAAGAAAACAATAAAGTTGGCAGAGCGTGCGTGTTCTGCAAATGCTGAGAAACCGAAACTCAGGATACTTGACGCTACCAAGATGGCGGCGTGTACAGTGCTGCCAGACCACCAAGCAGTTTCGCATATGGTGTGTTACAGTGCTTGCAGTTTGAAATGTGTGACTTTCGCGGTAGGCGTTTCCTACCGATACGGATGGAATGCTGGGGCACGCTTTTCGAGCTCCCGACGTGCCTGGAGCTTCAGCGCATGGAAACAGAGGACCACTGTGCCACATGGAAGAAGTACACGGAGTTCCCGAGAAACGAGAACCTTCGGCTCGAGTAAATATACACTATACATCGCAGAAAGCTCGAACTTCGTGAGAATGTGACGCTAGCGGTTAGGATAGAGCGCGAAGGTTTGAGAACATGAAGTCACCTGAATCAAAAGATAATTGAGAAAGCCGAAATTCCTCCATGAGCCGACTTCCAGCTAAGCCTAATATCATCAAAACAAGAATTGACACTGTGGACGCTTGTAATATTTATCTCAACGAAAAAAAAATTATCAGCAAGAAAGGAAACATGATTCTCTTTCTTGCTGATAAGCATTTTTGTTTCCACTGAATAGATGCTACAAGCTCCCACAGAGTCATTTTTACTTTTAACGATACTAGGCTTAGGGTCTTTAGCGTTCTATCCCAACCGCCAGCGTCACATTCTACAGGGCTTGAGCTTTCTGTGATGCGTAGTGTTTTTTTACCGGGCAGAAAAACACGGTTCACGTTTCTCGGAAACGCCCTGTATATTGGGCCGGTCATCCTGCTCCATTGTCGCCTAGTTTGCTTTTCTTTTTAAGTATCAGTGACCTCGGAGTGTCATGATTGCAGTCTGGAGTTGTAGCTGGGTCAGCAGAAAGGTATGGAACGCGGCAGGCCATACTCCTACTCCTCGCTTAGACTAGGCAGGTCCTCACACGGCCGCTGGATCGAGGCCTGTACTTCAACGAGGGCCCTCACGAAGATGATTGTGTACGATGCAAGCGAGCGCGGACTTTATTTCTAGGCAGCGCTGAAATATGCGCTACTTTGTGAACAGAAGCTACCGCGTAGCTTCCGTGGACTGTCAAGATTATGACGAGTTGCGGAGCGCAGATTCGTCTGCTTCTTTTGCAGGGGTTCTGGTGATGTCAGGACGCCGAGTTCTGATTGGCTGTGATTGGCGGATAGTGGGTCGACCTCAAGGCAGCTTGCTTTGAGGTCTATCCACTATCCTGCAGTCAGAGCCAATCAGAACTCGGCGTTTCGACGTCACTACAACCCCTGCAAAACAAGCAGACGAATCTTACGCTCCGCATAAAAGTGCCCGGCTTCTATGACGTCACGACATCGTGACGTCGCAGAAGCATGACACTTCTATGACGTCATCAGGCGGAAATCGAGGGACTAACGTCTTTGAACGCGGTAAACACACCAGTCGGAGACGCGCGTTTCAGGCCCAGAAACATTAGTAATAATAATATTAATAACAACAAAAGTTGAGACGACGGTGATTTTGTTGATGACTATGGTAATTAAGTGTCACTGTGTACCCCGCGCATTCGCGGCGGTTGATGCTGTTTACCCGGCTAATTTCCTTATTGAGACTTGCGGAGGACGCGTGAGAGTCCTTGAGGTCGTCGTGCGTCTGAGATGCAAGAATGATCAAGAGTCCCTAATAAAGTGAAAGAGCTTTCGCGCTTGAGTTGTGCCTAAGTAATGAGAAGAGCCGAAGAATTTATTCTACCCTCCCCCCCCCCCTCCGGCCCCTCCCCCCCCCCCCTTCGTGTCGCCAACATACTTGCAGGATTCTTGGCTGTTAGGGAGGACCGATATAAATAATGTACATTTAATTTTACACTCCTTGCGTCTGTGACGCTTAAGCCGGTCACGGCGAGCGAGCTAGCGACGCCGAAGGATTTTCTCCTCATCCGGGCGGCTGCGCGGGCTTCCGCAATGTTTGTCGTCTGTATTGGTTTTTATTTCAACCGCGAAAACGTTTTTTTTTATTTTTTTTATTTCTTTATTTTTGTAATTTAAGCGCCGAAGTGCACACTGCGCGACTTTATCAACGCGAACGCGACGTCGGCGCGTCGTCCCATTTTTTGCGTGGAAACAGGTGTCTGTAGTGTGCGCCGAATATTACAGCTTAGGGTATGGCATACCTTCAAACAAGGTCTTGCTATCATATTATGCACTCAAATTTGATAACAATCTCTTGATAAAAAAAGTCAGTTGTTTGTTTGCACTAATAGTGTAGCAGATTCTACACTAATTTTTGCTTTGTGTCAACATTTCGCGGGCCTTTTTATATAAAGGACAATATAAATGCGATGAATCATAATGATTGAAAAGAATGAACCCGAATTTATCAAACTTTTTTCTTGATTTTGTTAAATACTATTTAGGCATATTTTTTTATGTTCGTGTTATATAAGAAATGCGTCTTGCCATAGCCTCCTTTATTCTAGAAAGCCTGTCAAATTGCAAAAGAATGTGGCCGCTGTAAACAGGGAACAAGATCAGAGAAGAAAACGCTCGCGGGGGCTCTCTCAGGCAGCGCCAAACAATGCCCGCGGTAAAATCCAAAAACACAAGCGCTTCCTTCTTTTTTTCTCTTTTTTTTTCTTAAGAAAGAAGAAAAATGCCGCCCCACTCCCCGTTTTCCCACGCGCCGGTAGCCTCTTTCTTTTTTATCCGTTTCGGTTTGTTTTTTCCTGGAGAGATTACCGCGCGTATTGTTGGCGCTGGCTGAAGGGTTACACCAAAAGTGGTTCTGATGCCGACACACGTAATACGATTAGACTAAGAAAATATCGACCTGCGCAGTTAAACCGAGAAGGACGATTGCCCTGCGTACATCGTAGTTTTCAGAACTAGCCATCATTTCTTTTTTTAGCAGTCCTTTTCTTTTTCAGTAAAGTGTCATTTTATCAGTACGTGCAGCCAATATTTATCACAACGACGGACCTGATTTGGCAATGAACAGGACACGTGCGGTGTAATTACAATCACAAAATGCTCAAGACCAGGAAATCAAGAATAGCGAGTTTAAGTATTGCGAACGCGAGACAAACGCAAACACATTGCATGTGCAATAGCGTGCGTGGTCCACGCTGCGTGTGCGCGTAGCCCAAACCGCGCCTTGGATTAGCGCACGGCGACAACGCGCATGCGCAGCGGGGAGCAAGCAACGCTAACGCAAATGTGCAGCGCTCGCGTTTGCTCCTATACGCAATACTAAAACTCTCAAATAGCCAAAGCCAAAATACAACGCAATATAAATGAACATACTAATAAACAAGTATCAATGAGGTACGGTTCTAAACGTGAAAGCGTGTGGGTTGATTCGAATTCACCGTAGAAGAAGAAAGAGATGTCTCAACAAATCCGGCCAAGGCGAAAAAAAAAAAATATTGCTCGGGCTTCGCGCATTTTTCGGCAGGGGGCACTGTCGGTTTGGGGCCTTCGCGCAGGTGCGGAAAATGTACGGCTCTTGAATTGGCTTTCATCGGGCCCCTAGGCGCTGCGCATCTGACGGCGTTTTGTCAGAAAGGCGAGCGAACCTTCGTCACACTTGCTCCGTGGCGAGGCGGTGCCCGTTCGTACGCGTCTCTCTCTTCTTCCTCCGCGTTCGAAATATTCGACCGTAGAACCATCGGTGCGCCGCCAGGCGCGTCGGCTAAACTCCGGCGATCGTGAATGCTCATTGGTCTTTCGCCTCTCTGCAGGCTTCCGCGGTCGTCAAGGCCCTGCGTCTTGCTGTGACCGAGACCGGATCTTCAACCTGGGACGATGTGTGTGTGAGTAGGACGTCATCTTCCGGGATCTTTAACCTCTAAGTCGATATAGCTTCGCGCTCAGTGATACGCGATAAGTAGAATTCCTTGTTTTCGGAGTTTATTTTTCGCCAAATTCGGTGGGTGTTTTTCGGGGCTTATTTCAACTCAAAGCTTATCGATTTCTTTTTTTCAGTTTTAAATTTTTCGAAAATTATGAGCTTCGTTTTGCAGTGTTTTTAATTTCTGATAATATTCGGGTGTAAACGTGTGTTCAGATTGAAAAGAACGAGCTCGTTTCAATCAATATTTCTTCAGCAGGATCTGGCGTGGGCGCGATTGCCATTGGCAATACTAATTCTAATTTGTCCCGCGATAAAGATTGCACACAAGTGTTGTTTCTATAAATGTCGAAACCTTAAACTCAATAAACTCCTGGATGTAGGCGGTAGGAAGTTCGTATTCATCCCATCCTATGCATCGACCTACGGCGCGGCTGCGCGTGGTGGAGTGGTAAAGGGTGTTATATAAAAGCCTCAACTGCTCGCTCCTTCTTCCCCTTCTATGAAATATCTAGGGTTCACAGCTTTCACCGTTACAAAAACACAACACTCTGACAAGCACAAAATAGTAGGGTCAAAACTGGAAACCGGAATGGTGGCTTTGTCGTGACCCGAAAGACCTGTTTTCCTGATGTACCTCGACGAGATAAGCGACAAGAGTAAAGATGTGTAAGAAAACAAGGGTGTCATTTTATCAAGATCATCGACCCCGTGCGCTGTTCAAAACTTAATTTTAAAATACCGCTTTTCGGTTTGTTTCTGCTGGGGGTGGGGGCGAGTGTCGGCATTGGATTATTGAAATTCGGATTTTCATCGGAGAAATCCGAATTGACGAAAAATTTACTGGCGAAGGTGTTTTTCGGATTTACCCGCAAACACGGGACCCTGTGTGATAAGCCAATCCAAACCAAGCGCGATGATCAAAACATTGCTTTGTGCAGGGAGGTATACTGCCGTTTATTTCTACACCGCCATAGCCTCGGTGGCACTGCTCATACCTCATAGTAAAAGGACAGCGTGCACGCACTTTCTGAGGTGTGTGCTTTCCTTGTCCTCTCACATTTTGTTATACAAAAATAAAATTAAAAAAAACGTTCGCAGACACAGTTCTTCCTTGATAACGGCGGTCCTGACACACTGGTCGTACGAAAAGCTGCCGTTAAATAAAGCTTGAGTTTGGGCTAGTTGGTAGTTCTGTCCTACATCCACAACACCTCGCACAGGCTAAAAAAAGATCGCATCAAAACACGACGTCCGTGTAGCGTTATTGGCCCCTCTTAAGCTAAAAGGGTTGTGTCGCATGGTCAATAAATCGGGAGATCACGAGAAGGGTCAAGTGAGGTGTCAAGTACGACACCGGTGCCAGTTTGTAGAGTGCGTTGAGGTGTGGTGTACAATATACCTTTCACCATGCGGAAAATCTTACATAGGGCGAACGGGCAAGTGCTTAAATGGGAGGCGACGGGAGCACAAATACGCGTGTAAGCAGTTGCAAGCTCCAGGAATCTCGCAGCACATTGTACTAGATGCCCCTGCAGTATACGTTATTTGGAGCAACGTCTGTCTTAGAAAGATCGTGTGAAAGAACGAAGCGAGAAATCATGGAGGCATTTTTCATGACGTCAGGAAAGCACAGAACGTGCTTTAATGAACCGTCGGTTTCTCTTAACAAAAAAGAAATAGACTTGCTAAAAAAGATACCTCATCATGATGGTGAGCGGACACGCATTGGCCGCCGCAGCCAGAATCTAATCAAGAACTGTGTTTACACTTGCATGACTGCGCTAGACCTGATTATGTCTCCCTCTTTTACCTTTTCAATATGTTTTTTTTTCTTTCAACCACGTTGTTTGGAAGGAAAAATAAACCAGTTGTAAGTTGCGCCTTTCGTGTGTACCAGACTTAACCTTTAACCGCGCGAGAAAAAAAAAGTGCCTTTGCGGGCAGGTTCGGAGCATATTTGGAGCGCAAGTTCGTCTGCTACTTTTGCAAGGGGCTGTGCTGACGTCAGAACGACGCCGAGTTCTGATTGGTTCTGAATGAAGGATAGGGGTAGACCTCGAGGCAGGTTGTTTTGAGGTCTGCCCGCTACCCTTCAATCAGAGCCAACCAGAGCTCGGCGTCTGTCTGACGTCACCAACCCTTTGCTGCAAAAGAGCGAGACTACTTGCTCTCCGCATAAGCTATATGTACGCCAAGCAGACGTGCTTTCAACAATGCTTGTGGTGTATCTGCAGATAATTGTGTATTTTGTTTGGATATATACGAGCAGTGTGTCTCTGCTCGTACATCCATACGTGATGTCTAAAGGCAAGGAATGTTAGTTATCATCGATAACAAAGAAACAACAACAAAGAAGTTTAGCGCATTGTTAATCCGCCACGCGAAGTAGTTCTTGTACAAGATTTGGTTGCCGAAAGAAGAAGCGATGCTTTCGACGTTTTGAAACGTGGTGTCATTTTAAAATGACAGATATATCTAATCTAGAAAGCACTCCGATATGTCTTAATTTTCTACGTAAAGGTTGAAATTAGCAATGCTCCGCATAAAGCCGGATTTTTTTTAAATTTTGCTACGGTTATTGGGTTGAAATCGAGAAATAAGTCGTGCATCAAAACGTTTGCGCGAACGTTCATGCTTCACGCTGTGACAGTTAAATAAATGTATTATTCTTTACTTACTTAGACAACTGCAGTTTAGTCTGCCAGAGCGTTGCGACATAGTTGCACACACTGTAGATGAGAAATTTAACCAGTGCAGTACGACTGCTATAGGCCTGGGATCTTAAGGCGCATCACACAGTAGTCACACACGACCGTACGCTGGTACGATGCTCATTCAGATTGAAACGGGCAGGGTTGGGTGACTGATAAATGTTTAAAGCGTCTGCTGAACGGTTTCCAGCTTCGGCAGGTTACCGCCACTTTGAGGCGAGTTTGTGGAGTTTGTTGTCGCACCCCACGACGACAGTCGGTGAATTTTTCGCCATCGCCAGCTTGCCAGACGAAAGGTGAGCGGTGAATGACGAGGAGGAGAGCTGGCGATCGAGCGCTGCAGACATTTTCGTTCGCCCCAATGGGCAAGCGTCTTCTTTGCTTCGCCGCCATGATGCGCTGGATTCAAACCAGATTTCTGTTTTTATTCAGGAAATGGATTGCCGCCTGGTGACAGGCCTGGAGTCCCGTCGCGATCGCCAGAGCGGCATATTCGTTATTCAGGCGGGCCAGCTTCCGCTAAAATTTTACCTGACTTTCCATAAATCACCTCACCGCCATCAACAAAACGCTGACGAGAGGCCTGCGCCGCACATCCGCCGAGGTTGGCGCACCAGGAATAAGTGCCTGCGCCGTCAGCATCTTTCAATTTTGCCCGGTTGAGCCCCACCATTCTGCTGTTCAATTTACTTTGTCAGCTGAAGATGTGAAGCCCATTGATTGTATTCAGCAGTTATAAATAATCCCTGTTGCGTCCCGCCGGTTCCAGCATGATTGGGTAAGCCCCATTATTTTGTGAAACAGCAGCAGGGAAGTTGCGCTCTTCTACGTATTTTAGAGAGATTGATGCGGTATTCGTCGCGTTTACAACGCTGAGAGATAAAGCACGCAGAACGCACAGCACATCGTGCTTTGTTTTTGTTCATTCAGGCGGATGTCGAATGTTCACCAGCGTCCGGCAACATGCAGGTAGGTATTTTGGCATTTTATAAACCGGAAGCCACGCTCTTCGCCTGATGTCCGCCAGCCAGTAGCGGTCAGATGAATGTATTTGCCTGATAGATTTACCCGCAGCGCCGCCCCAGCGGAGTCAACCGTTAACGATCAGAATATTATAACGAAATCATAACTTCGTTCATAAAAAATTTCAGCGCACGTTTTTAATAACCGGTATATTCGCCGCCGATTTATTTAACAGTTCACATACACGCCCCACCAGCAAGGCAACATTCGCTGTTTGTCTGTGGCCCCAGCATTAATAAAAAAAATCTCGTGTTGTTCCCAGATTTTCTTTTTTTTATTGCTGAGCATTACTACGCGGGGAACTTTATGTCTCAAAAGCAAATCTTAAAAAAAAAAAAAAGCGAATAACGATAAACTTTTTTGAAGCAGCGCAGTGCTGAGCCCGACCTCTCGTAGAATCTTTAATGGACTAGAGCACGAACAAGAGCACGAAAGATCTAAGACAAGAATTCGCAAGAGTTCCAAAATGCGCAGGAACGGGAGCACTTTGTCGATCACACGAGCCCGCGCTCGAGGGTATTGTGAGCAAACCCCGAATCTACATAGAGAGATGTGGATACGGCTAGTTTCTTTCAGTCGAAAGCATTCTTCGAGACGCCTTAATGGAGCTTATATTAAGAACAAACTCAAAAAGGCCGGCCATTCTCAAGAGGAGTGGGCTGATAGAGCACCGGCGTGTAGAGATACTTAGTCTTTAAATTTGAATACTTGTACGTATTTCATACATGGTCCCTGACACTGACCTGGTCTTTTCTGCATACACGGCGACAGAACTATATATGCGGAGGCGAATGAAGCGCGTTCGAAGAACATGTTGACTTCGTACATTAGCGTGCTTTGAACATTTCTGCGGACAGTTTTTTTGCACGACCAATGTAATGGGCCGTCACAACAAGGAAGAAACGCATGTGCCTCGGAGAGTTTCTGCCGACTGTCTTTTGTACTACCTATTAGAAATATATGGCCCGCGGCTTCTCGAGGCTTATATATTAACAGACAACGCCAGAAGCCGGGGAATTCTCAAGTGCAGAAGGGTTGCGCGTGTTTTATGGTCACAGGGCGTGGCGCGATCCTGAGCTCTCGCACCGCAGCCGATGAAATGGGTTGCTCTAGCTTTTTTAATAAGGACGTCGGAGGACGAATCACGAAGGAAGGAGCGTTAACGTAGCAAGCCGCAATCGGCGTTTCTTAGATTATCGGTGACTCATGCACCGACCCACGCCAGGTGTGGGCACTGCGCGGCGTGTTACAGCGTCGCCAGATATCGGCTCAGTGGGACCGCTACATGGGACAGCCAATGTTCGCTTCTATGCCCCACAGTTCCGAAGCGGTATGGGACCTTTCGCTCTAGATTATTATATTAACTCTGTGGATCTCGACAGAAAAGCTTCGTACCCCATCTAAGGGTTTGTGGACTGCACTTCGTGTCCGGTGAGGAACCTCTTTGCGATTGACTAGGTCACAAGGACAAGAAAATGTCCTGAAACGTGGTTAAACAAAGACTGCTCTATGACTCTGCGGCAATACTGCTGCCGCAATAAGACGTCAAATGCCTCCAACATGGCGCCAAGGCACTGATGGCAGACGACAATGTTGGTTTCGATTTCGAGTCTAACCGGAAGTGACGTCAGATGCAAGAAGCCTACAGGGTCCCTAAGAGAGGCGTTATTAATTCCTTTATTTATTAAATTTTAAATTCACAGCGTTTCTGGGGTCAGCTCTTAGCACTCTGTGTCCGTTGGATGTCGCAACAACTTTGACAAGAAAAGCCTTAGTGGTGATTTTTTCCCGCTTGACTTCTTTCCGCACGGGAATTTCCCTTTTTCCCGTAATTTACGATACAACGACCTGCTTGACTGAAAAAGGAAGACCATTTTAGGGTATTACTGGTTGGACTCGTGTTCTCGCCGACTGAACACGAGCGGCAGCCGAACGCGCTGACGCGGCAGTCGTGTCCCACCTTTACCATAGGTGGCCCTGTCCAGTGACGCTGGCAAATTCAGCACTTAGGTTCTCTTGTCCACAACGTGCTGGATCTGTAGCCTTTGGGATGGCGTCACGCGCTGTTCACTTGACGTCGTCAGCGATGCGCGCCCGGTGACTCTGCGACACCATAACGTGACGATCACAACGCACGTCATGGTGTCATGCGTGTGTGGGGAGTGGGGGGAAATCCAACCGACCATACCATATACATGCATCTCCCCCCCCCCGCCTCAAGTCATGAAAATCCTAACCCCCCCTCCCCCCCCCCCCCCAAAAAAAAAGAAATTCGGGCTGCGTTATTGCGTCATATGTCAACCTTGACGTTATGTGACACCTTGACACTATTTGACACCGCGACATCAGGTGACACGATGACATTGGCGCGGCACCGTGACAATTCGGGAAAACAGTGACGCCAAATACCCTGTGACGCCGTTCTCGCTTGAAGCGAGAACGACGAGCGCAGCGACGTAAAGTGGATTAAGGAATGCTATGCATTTCGAGCGCCTTTTGGGATATACCAATAAGTCCAAACGTTTTTGTTCTTTGTGTATTACACGACGCAAATAAATGTGTGGGTGGGTGCGCATGAAGATGTGCCTCATTATGGCGGTCATAATTTGTCGGCAATTAGTTCGGAGGTAATTTACTGAAGGTGCGGTAAGTACCTTTCGCCGTGTTAACCGTCGGTTTTATTATTTGACTTTTCTTCGTAAACGAGCTAGGAAGCTGCAAAAGAAATGTATTACAATCTTATTCTCGAGCTTACGCTATTTCAGAACGCTGCTAGACCCGACACTTTGAAAAACACCGTTTAATTTTTTCTGGCGTATGCGTTCTTCTTCAAATACTTTTATGCGTGTGTTTTTCTCTGTTCATAATGTATGTTGAAGACAACGGACTGCTAATTAATTTCAAAGTGTCTTTGTTTCTATAGGGCCAAATAAAAAGTCGCATTTCCTTGTTTTGTGTTTTAACTGCGATTGAATTTTCCTTTGTCGTTCCTGGAAATGGCTCTCATTTTACAACATCTAATAAATAACGAACGTAAAAAAAATGTCTGGCGCATCGTGTCTGGCGCAAACTCTATTGTGTGCTCAGAATGGGGGTGCATTGTGCTCTCAAACAACGTCGTTTTATTCGTCGACGTTAATTGCTATACGAAGGCCCTTTGCTTACAGCGAAAGATTAGTTCGTTCATTTCGTACCAGTGTGGAAGGTGTTATTTAAAACACGGCAAAATTTGACAAAAAAAAAAAGTTCAGTATTAATAAAAAAAAAAGCTAAATACGCCCTTGTTGACATTCGTTAAATTTTTTTTTCTGCAAGTTGTGGAAATGTGCAGTTGTTTGTGTCGTTTAATATTCCGATTACTGTTTAATAATGTTCTTAATCTGGTTCCATTTACCTGCTCCGGAAGCAGACCCAGCAAGCATGCCATAAATAAATAAATATATATATATATATATATATATATTTTAGCGACATAAAATTAAGTATGCCGTCTGTACTATAGTCATGTTCAGTATTATCTGAAACACCGATTCGGCCTTTTTCTGCGTCTGCTGTCCACCGAAGATGAATCAATACCCTCTCAATTTGTCTAGAAAAGTCCAAAGTATGGTACCCCAACTTTGCATTCCATTCCTAGTTCGGATCACAGCTCTATCGAAAACTGAAAGGTATACCTCGAAGAAGCATGAATGTCTCTTTCACCTTATATATCGAACGTGATGGCGCAGGTTTGGTTGCTGGACGGGTTTTGTATTCCGACCGGAAAACAAATTTGCCGTTTCTTCTTCTTTTGTCTTTACTTTTTGATTAGATAAAAATAAGAATGCTGGCTGTACAGCCGAGGATTACATTGCGCACGAAAGTGTCGGGGTTCATTGACCGCAACGTCCGCGCTCGAGACTCACCGCGCTGAACGTGGCAAGCCCCGAGAATCGTATTAAGGCGAAAAGCCTTACGTTTTTCATTGTTCAGTCGACCTTCAGAAAACACGTCGGCGACACGAAAGGTACCAAAACGTAAGGTACCAATGAAACAGCGCCAAAAGTGCGTCGTCAGAGAGCGCGCTGTCTTCGGAAATTCGCTATCACCGGAACCACAGCCGACGCCACGATCCGAGTGAGCCAATGGGCGCGTTAAGTCCGCGCTCCTTTACTCCTACTCCGACGCTCCGAGTTTCATACTCCGGGCGCAGCAACTAAACGACGCATTGCGTACAGGAGCGCGACACACCGAAGCTATCGACAAGCCGCACGAGCTCCTTCCCTACCGAACGGTTATGACGAACCCGGCATCTGCATCTCGTGGATACGGGGGCAGAAGCCGAAATTATTTCGGAGATAAATCGATTAAGGCCAGTGTGGAGCGGTAGGGTGTAAAGTAAAAGCGACGGCGACGTTATGAAGTTTCTACGAACGTTTTAATATTCCTGAAAGGTTTGAAGACTCGTTTCGAGCACATATGTGGAAAGCTACCTTGGCCGATCTATTTATTTACCATGCATGCTGCTCATATTTAAAGAAGGGAGGGGGGTAAAAATTTCATGACTTCGGTCAAAAATTTATGGAGGTTGCCCACTGACACTTGTGAAGTAAAGAACAGAAAACCGAGTTCGCCTGCGTGCCCTAGTTGTTGTGTAAAAAAAAGAAGATATATATTGGCATTTTTGGCACCCCTCAACTCACTCCCAGTCTTCAGGGTCACAACTTGTTCATTCGGGGTGGGGCGTGTTGGTTCCCGCGTGCTCTCTCGGAGGACGCTTCTTCTCCAGCTCTCTGCTGACAATAGTGGGCGTTATGCTGCAGCTTAGAGTCCAGCGAGGTCACGTAATCTTTTCGCCGTAGTTCCCTCGGCTGCCACTCGCGGCTGTAGGTGGGGGAAAAGCTCGACTTTTGCTTTGCGATTATGCAGCGGAATCGCAACATTTTTTTTTTTCATGAAGGGGATGTTTTTCTCTATTCTCTGGCACGCGATAAACAACGTAAAAACGACGAGATGCGAATTCTTTAATTCTTAAAACTATTTGCACCCCCCCCCCCCCCCTTTTCAAATTAAAGACAACATTCTTGAGCCCGCTTGTCGACTCAGTCAACCCTCAAACTTGTCAGATATTTTGTGGTTCCGTCTAGCAGCGCGAGACGGAAGCCGTCGATGTGCTGCGCCGATACCGGCACACCGTCGTTTAATAGATAGCACGTCAATTCGTTTTCAGGCGAGATGCATGAACATGATTTTTCGGCTTTCCAATCGAAGTATCTTTGATTCGCTGGGCTAAGCATTCTAAAATGGGCAGCGGTCGTCGACTGTCTATTCATCTCAACAGCTTTTCTGTCGCTGTGCTATCGGCACGCTACCGTTCGATAGATCAATTCGTTTTCAGGCAAGACGCATGACCAAACATTTTCCTCAACGCTAACTGATGTTTCGGCTTTCCGGTCGAAGTAACTTTATTTGCTGCGGCCGGGCTAAGCATTTTAAAAAGGGTAGCGGTTTGACTGTCTTTATCACGACGACTTTCCTGTGGCCGAGCTATCGGCACGCATGTTCGATAGATCAATTTGTTTTCACGCAAGACGCATGAACAAACCTTTTCCTCAACGCTAACTGATGTTGCGAACAAAAGGTTAGGGCGCAAACAAGCTGGTGGTGGTTAAACATTTTACTAAAACCTCGAGACTGGGCCGAGAAGGGACGGACAAACACAAAGTCTCAGTTTTTAGACTGTGTTTTTCTGTCCCTTCTCGTCCCAGTCTCGGGGTTTTTTAGTAAAATGATCTTTCGGCTTCCAATCGAAGTATCTTTATTCACTGGGCTAAGCATTGTAAAATGGGCAGTGGTCCGAATGTATCCTCGTCTCGGCAGCTTTTCTGTCGTTGTGTTATCGGCACGCTACCGTTCGATAGATGAATTCGTTTTCAGGCGGGATGCACAAACAAACCTTTCCCGGAACGCTAATTGCTGTCTTGGCTTTCAAATCAAATCGTTTTTGCCTGATGAATTAAGCACAATCAACTGAAAAGGGGCAGCAGTCGCTACGCCTTTCGTCTCGACGGTCTCAACAACAGCGCAGCCATCTTGTTTGCAGACGTGACGTCATGGAGCCCGAAGAAGTCATTCGTGCTCGAGATACTCGGTGCACGAAGAGTGCGCTCGAGTGTCAGTCTCCGGATGCACTCTTGTCCGTTTAGTGAAAAGGAGCCCCAAACTCTCGCGCTCCGGAGCACGGACTTTTACACGCCCAAGGAAACGGCGCGAAAAGTGTGTCGTCAGAGAGCGCACTGTCTTCGGGGGTTCGCTATCACGTTTACGTGACCACTCAGGCGAACTAGAGGCAATGAAATTAAGAAGGATGACAAAGCGAATTAATAGGAATCAAAGTGAATTAAGTAAATCATGTGTTTGTCTTTGATGCATCGGCGCTTGGGCTTTAGGCCTTCATATCGTTTTAGGGATAACCGTAGCCTCCTATACACTGACAAAGCCTGGCAGATCGCCACGAGAAGCGGCCGCCGATATGGAAAAGATGGAGCGGCAGACAACGGATGAGAGGAGAGCCACGTGACTGGCGGCCCTCTGCGGCGAGATGCCGAACACACTTCTCCCGAGCGAACAAGTGTGTTTCGGGTCCCGCCGCTGCAAAAGCTGTGTGCTGACGTCTAGGTACCCCGAGAAATGGCTCTTTGATGCTATGTGCTCCCAGATCCTCGCGCTCCAAATCTGCGACCGGGCACTCTATGGCTTCTTCGTTGAACTGCCAGGCTTTGTAAGTATAAAGGAGGCTATGACAGTGGTAACTAACAGGCAAGTCACTCTCTGCTCAGAAGGGATGCTTTGACCCGACTGCGATCAGCCTTGCGGCATCGCTGGCATACTTTTGCGCCAATAGTAGTACGAATTCGTATCTATTGCTTAGTTCTGCTTTTAAATGCTTCCAGGCGGTCGCTGGACGACGGCTTGAATGCCCGCGAGGCCTCGCTACTTCACGAAGACCCGCGACACGACGACGAAGACCAGGCAGACCAGGACGCCATCACGGACTTCTCTCCAGCGACTGGCCCAACAAGCAGCTTCGGCGGCAGGTTGGTCCACTCAAAATCGTGCACGTTTGCAAGCAGTCCCGCTTTAAAATTAGCCTAACCGCCGTGGTGGGCCAAACGTTCCTTTGACTCGCGCGGGTATAGTCCTCACCTGCTTCGAGTATACTTCTGTTTCGTTCTTCTCGCCCTCTCAGGCCTCAGCGTGGACGCCCTATTGGACGCGGCGGGCGAGGCGCACGCCACAACAGTTCTGGACTGGCACGGCAATGCGCTGCGCTTCCTGGGCGGCACCCTGGCGGACTTCCTGGTCAACCTGGAGTCCCTCCACGCGGTCCTCAAGCGAGCCGGCCTGGGCCTCAAGGACGGCCGGCTCTCGGGAGTGCGTCAGGAGCACGGCCGCCTCGTGTTCCAGTGCCAGTCGCGAGGACTCCTGCTTCGGCTGCTCCCGGACTGCTGCGACGGCTCGCCGGCTCAGTGTTCCAGCTGACCGTGCGCGTCAGCGTGGCCGGCTCCAAGCCCCATCAGGCCACGCTGGTGGTTCAGCCGGAGCCAGGTGGCTGGGTTGGGTTGGGGTTAAGCTAGGTTACGGTTGCTGGGTGCTGAGTTACGTTGGATTGGGTTGCGGTTGCTAGTTGGGTTGAGTCGGTTGGGTTGGGTTAGGTTGGGTTGGGTTAGAGTTAAGGCTGGTCTCACACTTCCATATGGTTGTGACTGAGCACCGTGCGCAGCCTTGCGTTCCATGATGATTGGTTACCAGAGAATACGCTGACGCCATCTATGAGCTCGGCCCGGAACTGACTTTAACTGAAGTGAGGGTTTTTGCAGTATTAGCGACATAAAATTACTATCTACAAGAAATTGTCGCTTAAAACATTGTCAAAAAGTTCTTCAAGCCCGTGGTAAAAGAATGATGCGCGAAAGAATGAGAAAATATACGCAAAATGGCAAATGTTTCTGGCTACCCTTTGGATCACGACAGTGCCTTTTCTCGTTAAACATATAAAAGCGCAAAAAGACAAGGACAACTATTATTATAGTTAATATAAATTAACTAAGATGAACCAACCAGCCCAGCAAAGTACCCTACTAAACTATATGTCTTCGGTCGTCGTAAGCAATCACAAGGAGGTCAACGTACCTGGTCACAATCAAAAGCAAGCATGTGAACCGGCCCTTCAGTTAAATTAGGCTATAGGCTATGTAACCTATGTTCCGTTCAGGTTTGTGATTATGGTCAAGTTAGGCCAGGAATGGTCAGGTCAACGGCTTCAACGGACGTGCCGTTCCGGTCAAAGCTGATGCCGCCAGATACTCTGTATCTAAAGAAACAGCGATATCTGCGCCTTGACACAATTTAGTACTTACAAAGAAATGATGTTCGAAGAGCTCCAGTTCAGATTACGCAAGCCAGATTATGGTGCGGTAAATAAAAAAGGAGATGGAAGTTTTCTTAAGAAAAACCAGAGAGATCGTGTAAATGTATATTTGCTGCATCACAAAAACAACAACAACAACAAGAGAGTGGGTGTAGATTCTGGTATCAGAAAGAACAAAAGTGTTAAAGGCGAAACAAATGGAGTACCATTATATTTAAAACAAAATGAAAGACGTTTAACAATCCTCTACGCCGAATTAGAGCGCAGCTCTTGAGGGGGAGGAGGGAAGGATACGAAAAGGAGGGAAGGGCACGGAGGGAAATTTACCGGGAATGTGGGAAAGTTTCCTGGTAAGTTCCTCCGCTAAATTCAGCGATGGAATGTTCCACTAAATTTAGGCGCCATGTGACGTGACTTGTGGCGTCACGCGTGGCGCCACACGTGGTCATTATGGGAAACCACCCCAATGCAACTACGTGGTTCAGCCAGACAAGGCGGCGGCGACGCCGCTAAGCCGGAAACAGGCGCCTAAGAGCCGCTCTCTAAAAATAACAACTATACTTTACTTAGAGCTAAATATGAAACTATGAGGTTGATTATATCACTCTGTTCGTCCAAGCAGAACGTGAAGGTGATCGCGGTGCTGTAGAAGCAACTCGAGAAGGAAACACCAGGCCGCCTCAATGTTACAACCGACATTCTCGCCTTTGAGAAGACTCTGGACCTGTAATGCATAAATCATTACATAAAAAATAATGCATCAGGTCGAAAAAAAGAGATACGTTGCGGACGATAGACCGTTTTCAAAAACCCTGTCAAACAATATGTCGGTCGCCGTTTCTTGGGCACGAAGTGTATGGTTGATCCGAAGTCCTCGGCAAGCGCCGGCACAGCCCTTCTCGTGCCCGATACATAGTCAAGGGACGTGCCTAAACAACGGCAGACTCGGATGATCAGTGCAGCAGCTCGGAGACGGGTTGAGGTAGTGTGGCTGTCCCTATGTGCATGGGCGTTCTTATGCAGGCAGAAAGGAGGAGTTGTAAACTGCTAGTGCAGAACATGCTCCACCCGCCAAGTCCTCTTAGCTGAGCGAAGGCTGAGAGGGAGAGAGTCCCTCCTCGCCTCCTCTCCAGCCTCTCGCTCTGGTAAAGTGGAGAGGTGGAGGGCTTTGCGCTGGAGGACTTAAGTTGAAACGAAGTGTACTGTCGAGACCGATTATAACAAAATCGGTTTTAACGAAATAACGGCTACTGGCGAAGCGATCGATTCTCACATTCGCATTTCGTTATAACCGGAGTCGGTTATAACGACATATAGCACGATATAGCGGATATAATAGCGATTTCCGATTCCCGCTGACTCCGTTATAACTGGGTCTCGACTAGTTACGTTTAAGAGATAAAACGAGTAACTTATTCTCGTTTGCGCTTTTTTTATTTTGTTATGAAGTAGCGATTAGTATTCAGTTAGTGGAGGTGAGCGTGTAGCGACCTAACCTGACTTAACTTTAGCTTGCTCCTGTGATTTGCGCGACGAGGATCCGACTACTTAATCGGAAAAGCGGCAGCACGGTACACATGTAGCAGTACATCCACAGTTATTCCTGAATTAACACTGTTAAAAAAGCGAAGAATAATTAACGAAGAACTTTTTGGAAGCGCGGCTATACTGTTTTATAAGAACGACGGATTCGGAGTTACCTGAAAATAACGCGTTACGTTCGAGCTGACTGCAACGCGTACCTTTTTAATCGCAGTAACGAGCAACGTATGTAGCGTACTTTTTTAGTGAGCAACGAGTGGCGGTATTCAACTAATTTATTCCAGTACCGTGCATGTAGTATCGCCTCTCGACCTGCAACAGATGCCGCGAACAGTTTCTAAGAGACGTCTATTGCTCCGGTCCCCTCAGGCAGTTCCCCTTGTCCGTCGGTGAGCGGTGGCGCGAGCATCAACCCCGAAGACCTGGCCGTGTCCGTGTCCACCTTCTGCCGGGCCTTCCCGTTCCACTTCATGTCCGACCGGCAGCTCCGGCTCACGCAGCTCGGCCGGGGCCTGGCGCGCATCTTTGGCGGGCGGGCACCGCCGTGCCCTCGCTGTTCGTCTTCCTCGAGCCCGAGCTGCTCGAGATGCGCTTCGACCACGCGGTAAGCGCCCACTCAACCTCGCCCTTCCGGCTCCAGGTGCGAGACGACGCCATCAAGCACCAGCGCTGCAAGGTAAGAGCGCGTGGCTCGGTGGCCTTGGATCAGTGTTGGCGCCAACTAGTTGCTAAGTAACGGCGTTACCGCTAACGCGTTACGTCTTTCCGGTAACGTTATGTAACGTACTCGTTACATTTTCAAAATGGTAACGGATAACGTACTTCCGTTACTTATTTCGAGTAGCGTGTAACGTAGTTACGTTAGCGTTACGTATTCTTCCAGACTTGAACAAACCATGCTGAATAACCCGAGAATGGGAGCGAAGTGAACAAATAAGTCGAAGCATTAACACTTAAACAAACTTACACTTCAAATTGTTTCGTGTTTCTGGGCGCCAAGTCACTAAAATTTTTAATAATCTTTGTGTTTTTTTTGCGTGTCTTCTTGTGAGCCTTTGGGCGGAACTGTAAGAAAGATAACGTAATTGTGTTCAGTTTCTGGATGGAAATAATGTTTCTTGAAATATGGCGCCTACTATCGTCCAATAGTAAAACGTGTTAATTTATAATTTTAAATAAATAACGCAGAAGTAACGTGCGTTACTTTTAAAAGTAACGGTAACGCGTTCCTTTTATTATGAAGTGACGTAGGTCTGTAACGGATTCCTTTTATTTGCCAAGTAAAGAGACTTCACTTTTTTGAGCAACGCCTACAACTGCTTTGTATACATGGCTTGCCGTGGCGACACATAAGTCGTGCCGAGTTATGTGACTCATATGGTGGCCTTGCTGCTAAACATGACATTTCGGACCAACAATTCTTTTCTTCCTTAACACGAACAAGTTGCAATGACCACCAAGATTGGTGAGACTGACGTACGTGATGTGCAAACCAAGTACATGTTAAAACATATTTTGAGTCAGCTTGGCTTAAAAAACATCACTAACACCTCAAGGTACGTTTTCAAGTGTCTAAAACGATGCATTAGTGTAGTCATGGACACGCAAGAAATACCGCAATGCAAAAAAGAAAAAAAAAATCTCCCAGTGCGCGCGCTCTTTTTATTTTGGCGTATTTCTCTCCCACTCCTCACCTCCTTGCTTCTTTTGATTTGTGACGCCAAATATGCATGAAACTTAGAGGCTTTGTAAACGACATTTCTTTGGCATTTTATTACCTGGAATTCGTAAAACATATTTTTTAACGCAATTCAAAACGCACTACGGCTCTTTCTTTCTTTTTTTTAAATACCGAAAATCGGAGTCCGAAGTGATAGCGCCTCCTGGCTTTTTATCCTCTTTCGGAAAACATAGCGGCGCTCGACGCATGTAGCAGAGGATGATCGATGAGTCGGGGAATCGGGCGAAGTGGTCTTGTTTAGGTGCCCGACGACCTCTCAGACTTTGAAAAGGAAATCGTCAAACGGTCAAAACAACTGGGTTTGGTGTCTGTACATGGCTTCCGAGATCCCGAAGCGCGCCTGTGTATCGTAGTTTTGGTTGTGACTCGGCCAGGGGCAGCCTTTCACGCAGAACCGGCGTGACGTGGCCCGCCACGTCGCTCACAGAAGTCCACTGCGCGTTCTCTTCGACCTCACACCGTTTCAAAGAATTTGAGATCGCTGAAAGCGGCCCTAAAGAACTGTCGAGCTCGAAAGTCAAGCGCCGTCTGCTCTGCAGCCGGTTGTTCGCGGGACCGCCGACGAACACGACACTTCGGGTGGTGCGGTCGCGGGGTGGCGGTGGTTCGGAGGCGTCAGAGAAACTCGACTCGCAGGACGACTCAATTATTTGACGTCACTGCACTGGCAGCAAATCGCAGCCAAAACTTCAAATTCGGCATTTCGTTTTTTTGTTTTTACTGCACTATTGCACATACCAGGTTTCGAATTCTGAAGGGTAATGTCCAGCAATCGTTTTCAAACGTTTCAGATAATAATAAAAAATATGATTTTCACGTGTCAGTGCCCCTTTAAAGTCATGCGCCGAGAGCCATTATTGCAATACGCAAATGTAGCGGGCTAGGTATTCTGCAAGCAAGGCATCTGGACGATTCTCTTGAACTTAGCTTCTGAACGACGATTGCTTTCATTCATTTCTTTATAGGCGTTATTGTCACGGATCTTTGCTTTCTTGTCAGCAGGCCACCCTCCTGCATGAGGCAAGATGAGCGCCACTTCGAAATTTCTGTAGGCATAGTTGTTAACTGTCGCCTATTAGTGCGTGGTACATAACAGCGGGAAGTTATGCGTCTCTCACTATTTCTAGAGTGTGGTCGTTTTCCTTGGCCAGATTACATTTGTCCTATACAAAGTTGCCTTCATCTGGTAGTACTCGGAAATTTAGTTCTACAGTGAGATATGTGTAGCGACCCCAGAAATACATTTGCTCGAGTGAAAGCAGGGAGTTTTCTGTCCTGCCATAACGCCGACGCCACAATTGCAGCTGGGAAGCATATATAGCAGCTCATTGCTGTAAAAATAATGACTTGCAACATTAAGCACGCTTAAGTGTCGTAATGGACCCTTTTCGGAATTCAATCATGACAACTTTAGTCGTTCTCATCATCTTAGTGTATGGCATCTGTGCCAAACTAATGAGGGCCTCCAAGCGGAGAATATATGGAGCCTGTACGTTCGAGATGTCAGCAGAACACGGTGCACAAATTCGATATGACGGTTGCGTAAGCGTTTCCTCGGAGTGTGTTCCAGTCAATCGGTTGTCACAAGTTTGGCCGTAAAGCGTTTTGATGGCGGAAATTTATTTAAGGGGATTACGGGTCGCCGCTTTGTACTAGTCAGTTCTTACGTTTACACCATCGAAACTGAAGCAAATCAAGAAATAATTATGAGGTGATCGTAGAACCAATTCTCATCTGCACTGACTTGCACGAAAGTGGCGGTGCCCGATGAAATACAGTTTGATGACCGCCATTCATTATGTCAAAAACGAAAACGGCTTTTTTTCTGAGCCACCAAATGGCACTGAATTTTGAGTGGAAAAAGAGTTCGTAGTCTCATACCTTTCCGGTGGCTGTCTTCAGGCGATGGAGGTCAAGGGCCAGATGGTCCACTGTCCCGAGTCCGAGACGCTGCTCTTCCTGGGCTCTCCCGTGGTGGACGGCGGCCTGTCGGCCATGCTGCGCCGGGGCCTGTACATCTCGGACGTGCCCGTGCACGACGCCACACGGGACATCCTGCTGGTCGAGGAACAGGCCAGGGCCCAGGACGGACTCAAGAGGCGCATGGACAAGATCCGGAGCTCCATCCAGGAGGCCAACCTCGCCGTCGAAGAGGAGCGGCAGAAGAACGTCGACCTCCTGCACTCATATTCCCGCCCAGTGTGGCCAGGAAGCTTTGGCTGGGTAAGAGGGTTCGTAAATCATTTTCCTTACCGCCTTCTGCGAGTTGCCACCCTCGTCCGCTGGGCTGTGAGACGCGTCCTCAACATACGACTCTCTTTAAAAAAAAATATTCATAACCCTTTTGGGACACCGAGTCCCCTTCTGTGTTCTTGAGTCTCGGGTTTTATTATCATAAATCACCACCAGCTCGCTTGTTTTTTTAAGTATTGGTGGAGTTAGGACATCGAGGTATTTATACATCACTAAAGTACTCCCCGTGTGTACTATACACCGTTTCATACTGAGTGTAAACAGTGCCACAACTACTGCCGCGAGCGCGCGTGATCATTTGTACCGTCTCAGGAATCCACAGGAGCACCTACAAAAAAATAAACTACAAAACCAAGTCGCACGCTCGCGCCAACAGCTTTGACGATGTTGCTCACTATTGGCGGCGAGATGTTTTGGTGGCGCCCTCCTATGGTTACCTTTCGTGACGTCATTACCTTGTGAACAACAAGTTTGAAGGTGGTGGAAGCTTCAAATCATAGCACTCTCAAACCAACACTGTCAACACCGTCAAAATTGAATTTCTTTCATTCCTTTTATTTCCGTCGATGGGAAATTCTTTGCTGACGTCATAGTCAGTATTCGGCCTATCGTGGAAGACCGATCGCAGGGACGCTTTCGATCGCTCACGTCGCCAATAATGAGGAATTCCTCGGTAGACTCGGTGCAATTTTGGAGCGCTTTATTTTATATTTTTTATTGCTATCTATATTTGGGCATGCAAGCGCGTGCTCGCGTCTATCCGCACCAAAGGCGCGAATATGATTCGCTTTAAATCGCTCCAAATCCCGAGGGAATTCTATGTGAGTATGAAACGGGAGTACATATACAAGGCGTTTCACGGAACGTCGGCCAAAGGTCTTCAGAAAAACTGTGCATCACACGCACACACACACACACACACAAAAAAAAGAAGAAGAAGAAAAACGTTCATATGTTATAGCGGTCTTTGACCAAAGAAGATTGAATGCGGGGGTTAAACTTGCCACCAGCAAAACGCAGTCGTATTCCGAGGCAAGCCACCTTTACCCGACTGTCGAAACGCGACCGTGCGAACGGGCCTTCTGGCCGTTGTGCAGGCGAGTCCGTCGAGGCCCAACAGCACGACCAGGTGACGCTGCTGTTCTCGGACATCGTGGGCTTCACGGCCATCTGCTCGACGGCCACGCCCATGATGGTCATCAACATGCTCAACGCCCTGTACACGCAGTTCGACCAGTTCTGCGGGGAGCTGGACGTCCACAAGGCGAGGGCTGCGTCTCCTCTCATCCGACAGATTGCACGCTCTATCTTCTGTCGTCAAAAGCGACAAGTTTGAACTTCGAATACGTAAGTTCGTCTGCTTTTTTCGCAGGTATTGTGGTGACGTCAGCACGACGACGTCCGAGCTGCCCTGAGTTGCCTCGAGTTCTACCCACTATCCTTCAATCCTGGCCAATCAGAGCTCGGCGTTTTTCTGACGTCACCACAAACCCTGCAAAAGAAGCAGACGAACTTGCGCTCCGCATAGACCAACTCAACTCTCTGGCGGTGCACACCACTGCGGTGGCGCTGCTGTCGGCTCTGCGCATGCGCAGAGAGCCGCATGCGCAGATGCTTCGCCTCGGGCGGTTTCTGCGCACGCGTGGTCCCGGTGTGGGCAGACGCGGGCTCGTTTGTAAACCGCGTGTGTTGGTCGATACACCGTTTCATTGTAAGACCGACCGCAGTCGACGCCACGATCCCATCCAGTCAATCAAAGAGCGCGAAAAGTGCATCGTCACGGCGTCATTCGCGGTGTGCTTTTGCTCTCGCCGACTAAACCGATCGCACACGGTGGATGCGGTATTCGGTCCCGCACTTTTGGTGTTTGTGCGTGTGTGTGCGTATGTGTGTGTGTGTGTGTTATTGGTTTAGCCGTTGATATAGCGTGCCCACAACCACGACGGACGCCGCGACGATGCACTTTTTGGCGATGCCCGATTAGCTTATGGGGTCGTAATAGTTTGTTCCTTATCTATTTTATTTTATTTATTTATTGATAGTGTAAGCCCTTGTGGAGCTATTACAGGAGTGGTAATTTGCTATAAAAAAAAAAACCTATTATACGCACGCAATAAAAAAATCAATACATACAACAGATAATAAATCATAAATTCGTGGCGTATTCTCAAGCGCTCTGCTTTTCATGTTTTCTTTCTCACGAAATCACAAATCCTTTGTCAAAATTACGGCTTGAGTGGGAAGTATATTCCATTCCTTAACGGTCATTGGAAAGATACTATACTTAGAGTTAGAACAATCATTTTTAACGGCTCGGCTCCCTAATATAAATGCTATAATACGGTGTCGCGTACATTCACCAAAGCGCACATTCATGTAATTCTTCTTTTCGATTTTACTTAACCACGAAGGATTAGGAAAATGACTCTTCGGCGATCACGCTTCGTTCTTAGCTCAAGAGCAGCGAGTTCGGCAAGTCTACAAAGTTCAGTGGGTGAATGGGAACGATGGTATTTGTTGAAAATGGACCTGGATGCAAGCCGTTGGACTTTGTCAAGTTTTGATAAATTTTTTACTGTATATGGATCCCGTACTATTTTTGCATGTTCGAGAACAGCTTTTACAAAAGTTCTGTAAGGCATGTTTTTTTTTGTTGTTTTTTCTGTCGAATCGCTTCAGAAATTTCGTCTAAAATACCAGAGTGCCTGTTTCGCTTTCGCGGATTTTTTTCGACGCGAGTATTCTATCGTAAATCACTCGTGAACGTTAATCCTAAATACCTATTTTTGTCTACGCGAACTATTTTGGTATCACGTATGAAATTATCATAATTTAATACTTGTTTTTTACTTTCTATAAAAATTGAAAAAAAAACGATTTGCGAGGTTTTAGAATTATTTGCCGTCCGTCGCACCAAAGCTTGATTTTGAGCAGATTATCGTTTAGATTAATTTGATCTTGAGCAGATTATCGTTTAGAATAATTTTATCATGAGCAGTTTCAATTTTGTTGTAAATTACACAATTATCAACAAACAACTTAATTGGGGCATCCTATACCACGGCGGATATCGTTTATGAACAATAAAAACAAAAGTGAGCCCAGCACACTACCCTGTGGTACTCCTGAAGCAACAGGAACGAGCCCAGACACTGCAGCCTCCAGACTATTGTACTTAAGATGATAGATATTAGCGAAACCAGTTTGTAATCGTTGTGTTTCAAAATAACGGCTTTAATTTTGAATATTAATGTAGGATGATACACTTTATCGAAAGCTTTTGCCAAGACTAAGAATATTATATCCGTTTGACAACGATTATTTATGGTCTGGAAAAGATCATGCACTGTTTCAATAAGTTGGGTTGTTGTAGAAAGAGATTTCCGGAACCCGTGTTCATAACAACAATACAAAATATTGTGATAGTTAATGAACGTTACAATATCTTTCCAAACAATGTGTTCAAGAAGTTTTGAACATGTACTAATGAGAGATATAGGTTGGTAATCATCTACAGAAAAAGTCAAAGCTCTTTTTGTGTATAGGAATAATTCTGGCAAACTTTCAGCGTTTTGGTACGGAACCAGTATTTATTGACGTCTGAACTTTTGATCAAATACTTAGCGGCCCATTCAGCGTACCGTTTCAAAAAGCATTTTGAATTCTATCGGGACCGGGACTTTTTAAATGTCAATATGAAGTAAGAGATTTAGAACTCCCTGCTATTGAATTCATAAATCGTTATTTGGAGGATACTAGAAACATTTCTCCTTACTGGAAAAGCTGCGTTATCATGCGGGAACACAGATTAAAAGAAATAATTAGATTTCTAAATTCCCTTTTGACTGTTATCGGAAGTACATTCCCTCTTGGTTTGGGGATTAACATATCGCCAAACTTTGGCTAAGGCTTCAGAAAGCAATGTTTTAAGAGTGATATTGTCAATTTTTTCTTTGCATCCTTGACAAGTCTTTTTAGTTCGTGACTCAGGGTTTCAAGCGCCATCTTTCAATCGTCACCGATCACGCTTTAGTTTTCTCTTGATATGTATAATTCCCCTCGTAATCCAAGGGTTCTTCTTTCTCGTCGTTTTGAAACGTGTAGGCACAAATGAATTAAGGCAGTGAGTTGTGCCATCAGCAAAAAAAATCCCACAAAACATCGGTAGTAGCACTTGATTGACAGAACAATTGTAACTCATCGAATGATCGCTCAAGGTAATCTAAAATACTAATGTCATTCGCTGCCTCAAAATTAAAAAAAAAAAAACTTTTGTGCGAAGGACGGTTGAGTGTGTCAGGGCACAAGTTCAACGTCATGACTGACATTTTATGATCCGAGATTCCTCCAAAAAGTTCGCATTTCGAGAAAGATGGTAGGTTTGAAGAAACAAAGATTAGGTCAAGTAATGATGATGCAGCAAATAACGTTCGCGCGTGCTCGGTGACAACTTGAGTTAAATTATAGCAAAATGCAAGTTGTTCCAATTAGTTTGTCGCAGTTAGTCACATCTGTACTTCCTGGGAAACCTTATTCCAATCAATGCCTGGTAAATTTAAATGACCCATTAGCAAGACTACTTTTATTATGACATACTACAGAGTCCATATATTGCCGTAGTCTGACTAAGATATCAACCTAGAATTTGGCGGCCTGCATATTCCGCCCAAGAAAGCAACTCTTGTCATTCAGCTTGATCTCAACCCATAAAGCTTCGACGTCTTTAACCTAGTCTTTAACCTCAACCTTTAACCTCAATCTTAAAACTTCGACCAAACAAAAACTGTTGTCATCGACAGTTAAAGAAACGGAAGGCGTGGTGTGTTCCGCGCATCTCATTATCCCTTCTTAGCCAATGAGACTGCTACCGTTTGCCGACAAGAACACCAAAGGACCAATCACGTAGCAAGAAGCACTTAACATAATAAGACACGCCCTGCGTTTCTCACGTTGCCATGCGACTGAAGCTCATCGATTCGAGATGGAACCAATCACACGCACCCAATCCTCCTCTCTCTATTTTCTCTTCCACCCAATCATTGTCATCGAATCTCGATTCGATGCGTCAGACATCCACATCCCCGGTAAAATCAAATCCCTCGCGCCGCTTCTAATCCGCGTACTTTGTAGACTTGCTATCACGATAGCTCCGGGCCCAAAAGAAAAGAGCAACAAATACATCAAATAATGAAAACATCTCGGACTAAGGCGGCTTTTGTGTATAGCATGTATCTCTATCCTAGCGGATATGCTCCAGAACAAACTTGGGCGTCAGCAACGAGTTTATGTCGCGCGTTGCAGCTTATCCGGAGACGGGTCGTGGCGTTCGAGCTCGCCGCGGCCAATCGGAGGGCTCCGCGGAAACTTTCTCGTCTCAATTGCATGGCCGAGGCTACGGACGCGTGTCACCTACACCGTGAACAAAAACACCGAACGATTGCCTCGATGTGGACACTCCGGAGGACCGTTGGATCGTTTGCGCAACAACGCGTTTCTTTTCTTTTCACTCGTTTTTTTTTCTCTTTCTCCCTAAACTTCGTATATCTTCGTATACTCCTCACAGGGAGCTCAGTAAGTAAAAGAAAAAATAGAAGGAAAAAAAGATGTATTCATACTCCATTTCTCCTAACGGTGGACTGCGGCGGATACCACCAGCCAAACCAGCGCTGCGAACCTGCAGATATCGTTCACTTGTATTCCGAGCGAAGCCAACCCTACGCTCCAATAGTGCATTGTCACAACGCTCGGGGTTTTTTTTTTTTGTACGTTTGTTATAATCAATTAAAACAAACACGCAGAATGAAGAAGGCGCCATGATCCTTCTCTTTGTTTATGTCAGAGATTGGTTTAAATAATAAAAGCATCCTCCACAAAAAAATTAAAAACGAATGCCGTGACAATAATTTTTTTTTTTTTGGCGCTGCTTGATTGGCTATTTCGAAGGTCACGTGACACTCAGACGGCGTGTGATTGGCTTCGGTTGGTTCGTAGTGCTCCCTCCGCTCCATCGTAATGTGAAGCGGAGTAGAAGTGGAGTTCTGATATCCGGCCGTCTCGTCCACAAATCCAATTCGTTTTCTTATTTTATTCCTTTGCTTGGTAGCTCGAGACGTTTATTATGATGGCGGGCGGTCTCGGTGTGCTTTTTGTTTATTTTATATATTTTTTTTCTTGTTACCGATGTCGCCTTTTTTATTATTTTTTTTTCTTGTGCGGTGAGTCGCCTTAGGTAAACAACAAGTCAGTTTTTTGGGGCGGGCTTTGCCGCAATGTCTCTGCCAGCTGTGCTCCCGCGTCTTGGTCGGTTGGTCGATTTCCAGTTGAGACTGGGCTTTTGAGACGCCCGTTCTTTACGCCCCGTTTCCCCCGCAGAAAATCCGTGAAATCATATATGATCTGAATTTGACCCTCCGTACATGCAGGGTTGTACTGTGACACGTTAGCACGTAAGGAGCCCGAGGTTCTAGCGCGTGAGTCAGGGAGATCGTTGACTGTTTGAAGGCTAGGGTTTACCACAGAGGTGCCTCGAGGAGGTAGACCTTGCGTTAGAAATCTGCACTAAACAAACTTACCAGAGTAAAAAGTTAGAAATCAAGAACTCGAAATCCCTATACCTACGGGGTCCGCCCGCCAACGAAAGGCGTCTGATTGGTCGCAACAACGACCGACAGATGGCGGCACGTAAGATGGCAGGCGGTCGCAACAACGGGCGCCATTTTGGCCAGGGCTTCGCAGCGGATCCGGTGTGTGATGCGGTGTTGCCAGTTAAATTTAGCGGGAAATGCTTCGTGCTAAATTTAGCGAGGAATCGCAGTCTCCCGTAACACTTTGCACGCTAAATTTAGAGATAAACTATGAGGTCACGTGACAACGTAACCCTTTTCTCTTCCATCGCCATTCAAGGAATGATCGTGTGTAGCCTGTGTCCAACGTTACTAGATTAGCTCAGTAACTGAGTTAGTCTAATAACGTTAATAACGCTTTTTTTTCTGTTGCAGATTGAGACGGTGGGCGACGCGTATTGCGTGGCCAGCGGCCTGCGCAAACAGGTTCACACGCATGCGCAACAGGCCGCCTGGATGGCCCTGAAGATGATGGCCGCCGCCGGTCAAGTGCATTCTCACGACGGAAAACCCATCCAGGTGATTTCATTATACGGCCCCCATTTTATTATCCTGCTCAAGACAAGCCGACTGATAAAGGGGATTTGTTTCATTTTTAATTTATATACTTTCACGACAGTCATCCGTATAGCGGTGGTGCAGTTGATTAGTTTCTTGGCCGTTCACTTTTTTCCCTCCGGCTTTTTTTTTATTTTGGTGTTTTCGTAAACTTGCGGTCCCACTGTTAATATATTATACAAAAGACAGTCGGCAGACATTGAAAAGTGTTTCTTCCTTTTACGACCGGCCTGCAACATTGGTCATACAAAAAGGGCTGCGGTATTGTTCGAAGCATACATCACTGAGGCTTTGGTAGATGGATGGATGGATGGTGGATGGATGTGAATGGCTATACCCTTTGTAACTGGCGGTAGCTTTGGCCACCTAGCCTAAGTCTAAAAGACAAAGTGCGCCGAGATTTCAGGGTGTTTCCAACCACTCGACCGCGGGTGTCACGTGGTTCACGAACCGCGTTAGCAACGACTGAGCAGCGAGGAGCTGATGGGGGTGTTGGTCGTCTGCAAGCGTCTTCGCCATTCCGTCCTGCTCTCCTTCTGGTCGTGCGACGACGCAGCGCATGCGCACTCGTGACCAATCTGCTCAGGAAACGCGTGCTGCCCATAGATTGCAAACGCTCTTCGTGGTTTTGAATTGGTCCCTTTCCGTTCCCAACTGCGACGCCACCTGCAGGGAAGAATACACGAAGGAAAAAACCGGGAGCTCATAGCGTCTATCCGACTGTGCAGCGAAAACTGACGCGTGGCCTGGCGGCCGAAATGTGAGAACAGAAGAAAGGAAATTAAGTGAGCGACATTGTGTCGCGGACGCGAGCCTTTTTTTATGGCCTCGTAATTTACACTCGTGTATTCAAACGAAGTTAAGTAATGGCAGCTTCTAATGGACCCCTGTTTTTTTCTAATTAACCAAGCGCCAAGCGGAATACTGCCTGTATAGTTACACGCATGCACGTCTGGCTTTTGCAGTGTTAACCGTTAAAAAGAAGAAAAAAACCTAAAACAAAGAGCATTCTTTGCACGTGCGTTCATCAACGCCTTGTTTTTTGTTTCTTATTTCGAATCTTTTCTACTGAAAAGGCGAGCGCGTAAAGCGAGTGTACCTCCGTTTCCAGCGGCTGTTCTTCGTGCTTGGGTACTTTTGGCCTTACTTTGGCCGAAAATGTGCTATAGACCTTTTCTTTGCAACCGCCACCAGGCGGTGCTCTAGTCTTTGACGTCCCAGAGCCGTTTATACTGAGAGAGTTTGGCCAATGGGCGAGAGCTTGTTGCCCGCTTTAGAACTAGCGGGATTTCGCGATAACACAAAATGGCGTTACTTCTTTCTCTTCTTTATTCCTGAGAAATCGCATAGAGTTCCTATGAGTCAGAGCCACAAAATGGCGGACGGAATTAGTCATCCCCCGGTTGTCAGACTACGCTGCAGTGGTTGCCAGACTGTCAAAATATCCTTAAAAGGCCAAACTCTCAGTATAAACGGCTCTGTGACGTCCCTGCGAACTTCCGGTTCATAAAGAGAATGAACAAAGCCCACCTCGTCGCCGCTGCTTGAAACGTTAATGAAACATTTGACCATCAATTCTCCAGGCGCCCGCCATAAGAACCAAGAAGCGCGAGATATGTTCAAATGTTTCGATTGTTCTTGTAAATCCAAGCTGTCTGCTCCAACACGTTAAAGGGATACTGAACCAAACATTTTAGTGTCCATAATAAGTGGTGCACGATCTTTCCACGAGCCAACAGCCGCCGGTGTGCGCGAGCACACGCAAAGAAATTGACGCCATAGTACTCCAGTCACATTTGAGATGTCATGTGGGCTCCGAAGATAGGAGAGTTGACAACAGACTTTTTATCTCCTCAAGTGAACGCTACTGCATTAGACCATTAGTCGCCTACCTTTTACACCAGACCCCACTGTACAGATGAAAAGCCTGTCTGTTATTTTCCTTTATTCCCAGAGCCTGTACATTTCACTGTCCAAATAAGGGTAAATGAAGGACTATGACGTCAATTTCGTTGCGTGTGCTGACGCACACCTGAGGCTGCTGGCTCCTGGAGATATCGCGCCACTTATAATGGAAATTGAAATGTTTGGTTGAACATCCCTTGAACGGGTACATGACCGAAGGCCCTCGCTAAATCTCCAACTTTGTTGTCCGTGTAGTAAAGACTCGCAAAGACGGAGCGACCGGTAATCGCTTAGGATGCAAGCAGCGGTTCCTGTTTGTCAACAGTAAAAGGGTCTTATACTCCGGAAGCTGTGGACTTCTCTGCACCAGGTGGGATACAAAAGACGCCCGCTAAAGTTGGGACGCTATAAATGCTACCCTTTACACGTGTTCGAAGCAAACGCTCTACTTCTGAACGTGCGTTGGCGCAGTGTCCGGGCAAACACCGTGTCTTCTGTATTTATGATGTATGTGCGGCTTTAGACTTGCGCGCGATGACGGTTGTTCTGCCATTGTGCAAGTCTGGTTCAGACAGAAAGCCAATGGATCCTGGGAAAGTATAGCGCCATTGCTTTCCTGCCTGCAGCTAGCCGGCCACGAACCGATACTAACGTGCAGACGAACCACTCCTCGCGAGGTGATTGGCTGATCGGTCTCGGCTGCCGCGGCAATCGCCATTTCGATGCAGTTTAAATCTTCGAAGGTTCGAAAGGGTTGTTCCGAACCAGTCGCACCAAGATCGTTACTGAGCCTCATCGTGCTGAAAGCGTTCCTCGCCAATATAGGCGTCTTTGAGTTGCGCATGCAGTCCACTTATCCATCATACCTATCTCCACGAATCTTTTACAATAGTATTGTTGTTATCGCGTATTGAAAGACAGAAAAATTCATTTTCCAATGCCGCCAGGCACCGGCGCCTCAAATGGTCGCGGTGCAAAGATGTGCGCTTGTTGGCGTGTCCAGATGTATTGCTCGCCGGTGTCATACAGTTAAATCTCGTCATTCAAGAAGCGTCTCTATAAAGCTACCTGTCACCAGCGAATTTAATTTAGATAGGCTCACCAAGATTGGAGAGGCCAAGAAGAAACTGCTCATTTCATGGACCAAAATGGCGACCTATACGGGGATGTTCAGCGACTTTCCAGTACCCATTGACATTAAGGTTTTTCGTAGATCGATTCAGCTGCCCCGCAACGCTCTCCGCAGACCCGCTACGAAAATCCGGGACTGCATTGCAAGTCTAGCGCCACGCATGCGCATAGTGGCGTCTTCGCTGTGTAGAGCGAGGTGGGAGAGCAGTCTTAGAGAGTTTTAATAGATCAAATACGGAGAGGAAAGCAGGCCCGACAGGGCGCTGGCTCAGTTCATGCTTCGAAGTGTCGGCACGAGCTCCCGCTAGTGAAGCGTAGCTCTGGAATACGATCTAGTAAAGCTATCTGATTAGTTCAGACCTTCTATAACAATCGGCGCGTGACTTTAGAAAAAGGTCAACCGGAGAGTAAATTGAAAGCATCTCCCGCTCAAGCCATGTTGCTGAGATCGGCGAGTGAACTCAACATACGCAATCCAAAGTTGGAGAGTATACTGTAGGTCTGCCGCGATACCACTATACGGCAACCAACAAAAGTGCACCTTTCAAACTCAGCCAGAGGTTTACGCTTTCCCAAGTTTCGCTGCCTCTAAAATATAGCCGCTGTGTGGTGATTCGTTCACTCTTTTGACACGACTCGACACCGCCATGACAGCTTTGCTACACTCGGCATCATTGAAGTTTTAATAGAAGCGCCAACCCTTCTAATCTACTCGCCTTGCAGGGTTCTTTGGCTGAGTTTTACGAAGTACCTTTCTTTATTGTCGTTGTTGTCTGTCGTCGTCATTTTGTTCGATGCTGGTTCCCAATAACAAGGGGGAAATAAAGTTCAGCGGAAAAGCGAGATGTTTCTGTATTAAAATATTCAAAGTTATTCTCGACATTACGCCGGCTCCGCGTATCCGCCATTTATATGCGGCCGGGAGTTCCATTACCGGTTGACCCGCTGTCCATCGGCATTCATATCGGCCGATGTTATCTGCGCTCTCATTTATTCACGCTCGAACGCACAAACAAACGCACGTTTTGTATATTTCTAACGGTTGGGGCATTCTGTCACAGTTGTTTAGATTGATGCGAACGGTAAAAAAAGGACTGATACGGCAGCCGAAATGGCATATAAATCAAAGTATACGGGATAGCAAGTCAGACTTTAGATTTATTGTTGATGAGATACACTCATGTTGTTCACTTTGACGATAATTAAATGAAGTTATGCTCTTTTTTCTCCCCCGTGGCATATTATTATCGTCAATGTCTGGAGATTCGTCAAACTGCCTTTTTTTCTTTCCGGGAGGTGACAAAAGAGTGAAAATTGTTCAAGTCAGGATCTGGACCTTCGAGATATGTTTTTATGTCCGCAGTTAGGTTTTATTTATCTATAGGATGTCCCCAAGAGGACCTTCCGCTCTAAAGCGAGCCGGAAAACGTTACGCCTGCACGCAGAAAGCTCGGACTTTCACGGAATATGCAACGAGCTTGTCAGTTCTACCGCGTGAAATGTTCAGGAGCAGTTCTTTCTGTAAAAAAATGAGAGCGAAAAACTTGCCGCAGGTAGGTTGGGGTGCATTCGTAAAACGACCGAGTTCGCGACGCCGTTCACTTGTGGCGCCATCTCTCGACAGGCGCCGCGAGCAGACAACAGAATGCGTTGTCTGCTTGCTGCGCCTATCGGGAGATGACGCCACAGCTAAACAGCGACGGGGAGAAAGCGAGTTACTCGTCTCGGCATAAAGTTTGGGATTGTTTCTTTGGTCACCGAACCCCAAACTGAAAAGGAATGGGTGAGTGCTGTGCGGGAGCAAGTGAAAACTATTAGAAGGACCGTTGGGTGTTGGGATGCAGCAACATTCTACCATGCATCTTTACGCGACATTCGATACCGAGATCGCGCCCCCAACTTCCTGTGGAAACACGCTGGCTAGTCGACTTCTTATGGAGGTCCGTGGTACCCGTGAGTGGTGCTTCACGCACCAGACCGTACCGACAGAAGTACGTGACGGACACGATGTGCAGCGTCTGTGGAGCGTGCGAAGATACAATCGAACACCTGCTCATCGCGTGCAAGGCACTGCTTCCAGCACCTATATATCGTGGGATCCCGTATCGAGCAAGCACTCGGTTTTTACTGAGGCAACACAACCATATGGCCTGCTCTAAGCGGCGACTCGGGAACATGGTGGACGACTCCATCGGTGACACTAGTGGTTTATTGTTTTAGTTTTAGCGCGTCTATATGCCATAGACTTTCGTTGCAGAGAGATTGCGCTGCAAATATCCATCCATGCACATATACATACCGTCGCTAACTCGGTCATCCGCGAACGCGCCCAACCTTGTCTTTGGCAAGTTTTTGGCTCTATATCTTTCACATGAAGAAAACTGCGCCTTGAAATTTCCCACGGCAAAACCGGACCTGCTCGAGATTGCACATTCGGTGAAAGCTTGGACTTTCCGTGCGCAGGCGCCGATTTCTCCGGCTCGTTTTGCAGCGGAAGATTCGCTTGGGGACACCATATGGGCGGTATGTAATAACGAATCAAACTACAGGCTGTGCGGTCGTGTATCATTACTTCGTGATGCACGTTCGGGCCCCAGTGCTAGCGGTTTTACTGCACTGGCTAAATTTCAACATCTCACAGCTGGAAGACTCGTCGCCCGTTGAGGCAGACCAAGTTCTAGGCTGTATAAAGTAAACATGACACAGAAAACCCAATTTTAACGAATCAAATCTTGCAGGAGCTTTTCTCATTCCCCCGCAGGCCCAACAAACACCAATTGCAATAATTAAATCCTGTGATAACAGCCTTCTCCGGTAATGTGTCCTTCGACGCATTGATTGGACGCGAGGCCCAGCCGAACGATGACGTAGAATTCGAGTCCAATCTGTTTCTGCGCTCGGCCTCACATGTGATTACCTCGAAATGTTAGCACACGCGGGCTTTGATTACTATTGGTGGCTGTGGCTCGACTCCCAAGCCTCTCCCAGTTCCTTATAATAATGATCCCTCTCCGGATCGAACCGGTGGTCTCGAAGTCTGAGATATTTTCACAATACTGCTCGTTTCCACTAAAAAAAAAAAAAAAGAAAAAAAAAAAAAACTTTTGCGCATCTGTCTCTACGCTGCGCGAAGTAGTTCTTACAAGATTTGGTTGTCGAAGAAAGAAGCGACGCCTTTGGCGTTTGAAATGCGTACATCTGGATAGCAGAACATATATATCTAATCTAAAATGCACTTGCATACGTCTTAATTCTCCACGAGAGAGAAATTAGTAATGCTCCGCAAAAAAAGCCGGACTCTCTTTTTTTTTTTAACGGCGTTTTTTTAGGTGAGAAAACGCGTATAAAGATGTTGCGAATACTGCGCTTCAATTCGAATAACGCAAAGTCACCCCTATTTAGATCTAACAGCGTTAAGAAAACCTGTCGCCGTGGCTTTCCCCATACGAATGACGCAGGGCTATTCGATTCGAACGGGTATTCGCACACCCCTATTTTTTTTTCACATTTCAATTAAAGCGCACTCGCATTTAAATGGCACTTCGCACTTTCTTTCTTTCTTTTTTTTTTTGCTTCCTTTTGCGTTTGAATTTTCCACCACGGCTACTACATCGTACAAAAGACAGTCTGTAGAAACCGCATGAGGCGTGTTGTTTCCCCCTCGTAACATGACGGTTGCCACAGTGGTCATACAAATACTTTCTGCAGACATGTTTTTTAAGCATTAGCATGCACGCGGATGAAGCCAAACATATACAGTGGTTTTTCACGTAAGAGGGAACACATATATTCTTAAAATTACTGTATTCGATGTAAAAGGATAATTTGATCGGGAACCGCATTACCAGGTGGCAGGACGTCAGCAAATGCGCGATACTTAAAGGGAAGATGGGGCACTTCTGCATTTGAGAAAACGCTTGAATTGCGTTCATTTGGCCTTTAGAATAACAGATATCACAATTATATTTCAATGCGACGCTGGAGAGCCATAAGAGAAGTTTCAAAATAGGGCTGAAGCCCCGCCTCCCTAGCCTTGCAGCCAAAAGATCCGTCGATGACGCCACGTACAGCGACTTGTTCGCGTTGCTGTTTGCACACTACTTCGGCAGCAAAAGGCTTTGGGTATTCGGGTTCACGGGTAAAATACACTAGAATTCACTTCAACTCATTTTTTTCGGCAGGCGCTCTCATCTTCCTTTTAATGATTAGTTGTCTAATCAATTGAAAATTACTAACTAACTTTTTTAGTTAGTGAAAATAGACATACGGCTCCAATTAGGAACTCCGCTGAGCGTCATCGAAAACCACCACAATACAGGCATTTTCGCAAGCACTTTGGCGCGCGTGAGAAGCGTAGTTGGCGCGCTAAAGATACCACTCGTGGAGCAGGTTCAAGGCTGGGGCTCTCGTAAGAAACGGTAAAATCGCGCGGGCGCCTTAGCGCGACCGCTAGCCTTGTACCTGCTCCACGGGGTAAATTTAGTGCACTACTGCGCTTCTCACGCGCTCGGGGTCTTTCCGAAAAATTACTGGTTTAGTGGCTTTCGAAGACGCTCAGCAGGTTTCTAATTGGAACCATATGTCTAGCTCCACTAATTAAAAAGTTAATTAGTCATTTTCAATTAGGTAGCGGACTAATTCGAAAGTATCGCGCATTTTGTGACATCCGCCACCACGAGTAATACGGTCCCGAGAAAATTATTTTTTTATCCAAAATACACTAATTGTAGGAATGTTTCTCACTCGTACGTAAACACCTCATATATGCGTGGAACACGCAGATAATTATTTCATCGTGGCTGAATACCAAAAAAGATTAAACGTCCGCGTAGCAAACTTAACAATTGTATTGAAGTTCTTTTTTTATTTTTTCTTTAATGCTTGCACGTTCTAGTTATATTCGTGCGTGGTATACTAATTAACTTACTAAAAAGAAAACGCCACATTTACATATGCGATAAATAACGATGGAAAATTATTTAAAAAAGAACTATTATAGAAAAAAAGTTACTCTTCAAAACGGCTTTCTTTTTTTCTTCTTTTTTTCCCTCGGAGCAATCGTTCTTAACCAGCTTATAAAACACTGGATTTTCTAACCTCGGGTTACGGAACTTTTTTTTTACACCCTACAATACACGCTCGACTTTAAAAAAATTACATATGAAAATTTTAGGAACAAAAATTCAAAATTGCGAGACTTGGTAACTTGTTCTCTCTTCCATCTTAATCGCCGGGTTCGCCGCTGCCGGGCGAATCTCCCAACTCTATTCGACTTACGATGAACCGCGACAGACGTGCTATGCGCGACCCATCCCGGCACGATGGACAAGTGCACGGCACTGTGCGCACAAGTCGTTCCAGCCTTCCTTCGCAAGAGTGGCGGTGGATGACGTCAGAGCGACGCCGAGCTCTGATTGGCTTCGCTTACCCACTATTTTGTTTTTCCGTCAGCCAATCGGAGCTCAGCGTCGTTCTGACGTCAACCGCAACTCTTGCGAAAGGAGCAGACGACTGGCTACCGGGATTGGATTGGCTCGGCGCGCAAGAAGCAGACGACTTGCACTGGATTGATTGGCTCGGCGCTTTAAGAAGCAGACGACCTTGCTCTCCGCGTTCTTACTGCGACCCGCCCAACTGTGCGCGCCGTGCTGCGCCCCGTCTCGAAGGTCACGTACGCTCGCACGGGATTGACTGGCTCCAGATGGATCCGCAGGGTTTTGGAGCTTTATATATTTTCGTGCTCTACAATAGACCGCTTGCTAAATCCCCCAAGTGCCCCGGCCCACGCACGCGAGCAATCATGTAACGGTGTTCCTTCAGCTCCCCTAGTGATCGGCAATTTCGACCAATTCCATGGCTACACCAGATTTGAGCGTAATCCGGAAGTCACCCTGAACAGAAGCGTCCTGTAGAGCCCAATGACCTGGTATTATCACTTTTAAAACTGCTCGTCAATGCCCGCGTGTATGATACTGTGCATAGCTGATCCACCTTTCAACCTGGCGGAGCCGCAGAGATCTCTTACAACATTATCATTGTCGTGATTGTTGTTATAGCAGAAATTGCCTAAAAAGCCGAGAAATCACAGCAACCGAAACCAGGATTTCGCTCGGAGTCAGCGGGGCTGTTTATAGCATTTTTAGCGTTTCTAACTTAATATCAGCGTCTTTTGAGGCTGTACAAGAATAATTAATAATGTAAGAGATGTCTGCGAAGCTCGTCCAGAGTGATATGACAGTTCCCATGATTCCTCGAATACGGGCCGGGGCGCATGGGGGGTTCTAGCGAAGGTTCTAATGTTAACTCTTCGAAGATAATTAAGCTACAACGAAATCCTCGTGGAAAGTAGAATAATCCCAAACTTAAGCTTGCCAAAACTGAAGTTTCGGGATCATTTGTCCTAATATTCAGCTCGTGAACTAATGAGGTCGTTTTACAGTGTGCTAGCAAGGCACTTTTTATAACTTAGTTTTGAAACTTTTCGATATAATGAAAATCGGCCGCCATATAAGGCTGTATATACGCCAGATACGCTCCGTGCGGGAACTATAGGGGGCGCTTTGAAAAACGCGCGTAGCGCCGCGAGCGGAGGAGCTGGCGTTCGACAGTGAGGCGCGTTCAGCAGCCTTCGGCGCCTTTTCGCATGCCAAGCTGTGGTGGCGGAAGCGCGCACGGACGAAACTTTTGCTTTTTGAGCCGATACGTTGAGGGTGACGTTGCATGAGTGGTGGGGCAGACTTAAAAAAGGGCATCTAGCTATTCTCCGCTTCTTATATATTGAGTTTGAGTCGTTATTAGGGGTAATTTTTTCTAGTTGCGGCCGAAAAGGGGTTGGAGAAATTTTCCGAGTTTTCGGAAAATTGCTCTGAGTGGGAAATTTGTTTGGCTCGTCGCTGTAAACGTAGGACTGCTGAAATGATGACATTTTGAGGCGAGTGAGATGTTCACTACGTTTGTGCACGAAGTGTTCCGAACGAATAAAGAAATAAAGCTTTACCAATCCAATATTGGACCCAAAATGTTGTGTTATAACCAAGCTGTGCGAAGTGCAGATTTTGGCACACAGGTGCTTGGACTTGACAGTAACATGACACAGCACTTAATTATTATACCAAAAAGAGGTGGCACAGGGAAACAAGGTGGAATTTTGGTTTGGGCGGCGGAACTCAATTGGAACCGGTTTTGACCATGAAAGGGCTGTCAAGAGAATACCACTCGTCGTGGGAGGTGGAGACTTTACAGGTAGGAAAAGGCTAGTGGACTGTACTTCCAATTGAAACAACTTTACGAAAGGTGGTTCCAAAGCCGAGAAAACAAAGTTGTCGACCAACACACGATTTGGCCGTCAAAGGCTTTTGCGGTCAGCTGTCGTGCGAGGTGCTGATTTTCGGCACACAGGTACTTTGACATGACCGTAACTTGACACAACACTTATTATACCAAAAAGAGGTGGCATAGCGAAACCAGGTGGAAATTTAGTTTGGGCGGCGTAACTAAATGGGAACCGGTTTTGACCGTCAAAGGCTGTCAAGATGATACCACTCATCGTGGGAGTTGCACACTTTACAGGTAGGAAGGGACCAGTGGACGGTACATTTAGTTCGAACAATTTTGCGATAGGTGGCTCTAAATCAGAGAAAAAAGTTGTTGTCTACAGAACTCGGGGTGTCAGCGTTTCCACATCCAAAAGGAGGCTCATCAAAAGAGAAAGCACACCACATAAACTTCCATACTCAAACGTCGATTCTCCAGTGATTCCGAGTTTCATTGTAGTTTTCCTCAAATTCATATTTGCCACTTTTTTTTTTTTGCCGTTCGAATCTTTTTTTATGAAGCACAGATTGCGTGCCATACTGGTCCGGAAATATCATCAACACGTACGATGGGACGAAACTTCTTTGGAGGTCATTCCTCCAACGAAATTGGCACTGCATACCCGCGAGTGTGGGGTGGCATTTCAGTTCGTCCCATCGGCGCTAACACATGTAGGCGTTACTGGTACGAAAACAAACGCAGAGCGCAAAGCGGCAGTGTAGAATATGTCAGCCGTGCCGACACAGTGGCAGACATGATCGGGAGACCAAACTTCTCGCGTCGTACGGCACGGGTCCATCGTTGTCGCTGTACCACAAAACATCGGCGGGGTGAAAAACTGTGAAACTTTGTCCCCACGAGATACGACGCACAACTATTGAAGTACTTAACGACGCAGCACCGGCAGCACTTCATGCTGTGAACCCAGCGCAACCGCACCGCTCCGGCTTCAATGCGTACCAACGTACGCGGCGCGGTTTCGGTTTCGTTTTGTTCTCACTGCCTACCTTCGGTAACGGCCGCGCGGCGGCGCGCCAGTAAATGTGCAATTACTTCAATAGAGAAATAAGCAGAGTTTCTAAATAGAGAGGAAGGCCGTCGGCTCCTTTTTGATATGACTAAATCGTGCACGTGCTTACACCCTTTTTGATGGCTGAGCGGTTTGCTTTTATAAGTACCGCATACTCTCGTCGTGTTTCCTGGTTTTTAGAAAGGTCACATCTGAGAAGCCCGGGAAAGAGCCACTACAAAACAACTCCAGACTGTGAGTAAAGAAACTAATTACCTGTCAATAGCACAGCTTTAATGGTGTCAGCCGAACACGGTCGAACTTAGCCAGCATCGCATCAACACTGAGCACACAGTTATCGCACTATCGTTTCGCCCTGTGGTATAGAGCGTCTAGAACCGTCCTCACTGCAGAGGATTGTTCTAGACGAAGTTCCATTTGTAAAGGTTCGTTAACGTGTCACTACTGTTCTCGTTTCTCTCGTTGCATTGTTGTAAAGAGCAGACGACAGATTGGAGAAAAAGCAAGTGCATCTGTGGCATTTGTAATCCATCACGTACCGTTCCTTTGTACGTACAATGTTTTGGCATGCCTCCTCGCCCTTGTTTGTCTTGGAAGGAGTGGAAACTTGCTGTCGTTTGCGCGGTTAAGCTCGAACGTTGTTGACACCCGACGAATGAAGACGGCAAGGTATGGCCAGCGGTGAAGTCACCGTTACGCCTACAACTCTCATCAGGTGTCTCAGTGGCCGATGTAGCTCCTGGTATCGCAAAGCTGGTCGTGCGAATGCATTTGTAAACGGCATGTGCGCCGCCGAGCTGTCGCCGTGCTCGGACGATGACAAAGCACCTCCTAGACGCGCGGTGCACGTGAAGTGACTGGAGAAACATAAATGTCCGCAATTTGGCCGCGTATTGGAAATGCTTGTTTCGCAGTAAACGTTTCTGGTCGTTTTAACCTGTGGTGTCGGTGTACAATCCGCCCCCCCCCCCCTTCCCGGATATAGGCAGCGTGACGAGACCGGAGCTGCCTCAGCTATCTACGATGCATATCGCTTTATTTCAAATTACTCACCTGTCGGGTTGATTAATGATTTCTCCTTTTCGGGACACTATGGATATATTTGCCCTTTGTTGCCGCCGCATAAAACTTTTTCCGTGGTTTCAGTTCAGTTTGTAAAGCGCTGCCCATAAAAATAAAATAATCAATGGGTAAGGTAGTAATGCAAATCAGCTACAATCTATGGCAGGGTGTATTTCTTTTTCTTTTAGGCTTTGCAGATTTGTTCTGGGAAGAAAGTCCTGATATCTACGCTAATCCGGCTTGCAGGTGAGTTATACTGTCAGAGGGGCATAATATAGGGGGCCAATCGTCAACATAGTCGGTTAGTCAACTAACTTTGTCGGTGAAATATTTAATTGTGGAACATGAATATACAGGGTTCCATTTAAAACTTACGAGTGTCATCGAAAATGAAAAGAAAACAGCAAATTTTAGAAAAGACTTTGGTCGCGTGCGGGAAGGTGGCTGTGCTCTCAAGTTTATCCTTCTCCTGTAAGAAGCCCAGGCTGTCGACGTTGGAAACACGCCTGCGCGGTTTTTCCGGTCTCTACTCACTTTAACGGCGCCCTTTAGCGCACCACTAAGCGCTTCCTACGCACTCAGTCCTTCTCAAAAACCATAGCCTCCTCTATACCACAAAGCCTGGCAGTTAGGACGACGGAGCCATAGAGTGCCTGGTCGCAGATTTGGAGCGCGAGGATCTGGTATCGTGTTGTATATTCAATGAGTTGTTTACATTTGGGGAACCAGGGTAACCTGATCGTCGGGCAGACAGTTTCGTTTTTGCGAGGACTTGAAACACACTTGTTTTTCTAATAGTTTCTGTTCGCCGCAGCGGGTGCCAGTCATGTGGCTCTCCTTATCCGTCTGTTGTCTGTTGCTCCCAGCTTTTTCATTTCGGGGGGCGCTTTCGTGGGATCTGCGGGCTTGTCAGTATATAGAGGCTATGTCAAAACTTACCGTTTCTGATTGGGACTGCATCTTATCTCCGAATCGCGCTTTTTGAATTGTTTTCTGCAATTTTTCGACGGTTACGGGCTGATTATCTTCATACATGTGCTCCCTGGCAGTATGTTTTACACACGCGCCAAATTACAGCCGCCATTGCTGACCTCTCTGTCTTTCCCAAAATGCAGAGCCACTAAAGCTTGCGTTATGCCTCCCCAAAGGCCAATGCTGTGAGAAGAATACAGGAATCCTAAAGGCAGTGACCTTGCCTTGTTGTGGGTAATGATGAAGTGAAGTAAATACACAGGGAAACAAACGAAGGTCAGCTATGGCGCTTCCATGCACACCTGCTGTAAAAGCAAAAAGGACTTACCTGCCCATACCGCATTACTGTAGTTTTACGTTTTCTTTTTTAAACAAATCATGGAAAGCCTTCTGAAATAATCTGTATATGACTATACACCGATTAGTTGTAAACATCACGACTGCCACACATTGATGGATGGCAGCACGATTACCCAGACAGAGAGTGAATCATTTCTATTGACTACGTGTGCATGTAGTTGGAAAAAGGTCGATTGAAGCGACTTTGACAAAGGCCAGATGCCGATGGCCTGACGTAGGTTCGAGTAGGTCTTCGGAAACTGCGAAAGCTTGTAGGGTACTGAGTTTCCGGCGTTAGTATATACCATATCAAGTGAAGAGCGATGTTGAAACTTCTAGCATATGGCGCTGAATAGCGGGGGCACGTCCGCGTCCATACAGAATGTTTAATGTCGGAGCGTGTCCGAGGGCAAAGCAGGTCACGTCTATGGATACAGGCAGGTCAAGGTAAAGTGTTTACCAGTGCGGTTATTCAAAATCTTTGACACGGGACACGCAGCAGAGGATCCGGGAACCGTTTAGTGTGCCAGCTAAATGGATCAACAGGGTATTAGTGTGTATCGCCAATGTTTCGGCTGATCAGTGCGTACAAATTACGGCTTCGAGTGAGCCGTTCTTACCTTTCGTCGATTGCCCCGGTTCCCATCGAGTGGGAAGTCCTCTGCATTCTTGTTGCGCGGTCTCGGAGCTTTAGCTAAGATCGGTCGGCGATAATGGCTGAAATGAAATGATTACGACCATATTATGAAGGGGTATGGTTTGCTTGTGCATTTGAGCTTGCGTACCTGCTACGCTTCGGCTTTGCGTCAACGGCTACAATAAAGCCACGCTGACAACAGAAAAGAGAGGACTATCAGATTCGCAAGTGACTTCTCGCGGCTTACCTCATCTTTTTAAAGGGATTAAGTTACAGCGGCGCATTGTGCTCTAGACTTGCGCAACAAAAAAGGTGGTCCCGTAAAGCAAAGGTCCTCTGCGCATGCGTCGAAATGTATAATCTGCCTGAAAAAGGGTATAAAAAAGTAAAATGTTCTAACACATTTGTAACTCAATTTTTTTTTTTCGTGTCTTTGGCGCCTAGTAATACGGTACATGTGTAGTAATGTCTCGTTAATATAGACACTGGGTCAAGAAAAACGTCTATAATGTGAGTTGTCCATAATAACAAGACGTTAAGCGTTGTCCACAAAAATGTCATCTGGATAACGGGGTGTAATAATGAATGTCCAAATTAACGTTTCATATTAGCGATACATATGACTGCACTACTTTCAATTGCATTTTATGTTGACGTCAACAAAGCAATTCACCCATTGTTTAAAACAAGTAAATTATTTGTGTCTTTTTCTTCACTCTTGTTTTTTCAATGCACTTAACTACAAGAGTCTGAGAACTGGTTTGTTTGTGTTTGCTTTATTATTTAGTCTATGTGTATCGTCCACCACTTAATTCAACTTTTGCTATTTCCAGGACACACAAATTTAACTGGTTTTACAGTCTCTAATTAGCCTTAATTATTTCTAATTAATGCTTGAATTTAAAGGAAATAAATATGTTTTCTTACTGCGCCTTCGGGAAGTCACTTGTTATGAAAAATCTTGAAACAAACGAATATATATTTTTTAACTAAAGGCGTAAGTTGGCGAACTGGTTCATGTTGACATGATACCCTGCGAGCAAGGGAAAAACGATGAATAACACAAAGCTGTGAAAGGTGACGAATAACTTCGAGAAGGGGAACAAGGGGACAAAACATAAATCTCAACATTGTTAGGTCCCTGGTCTGATACCAGGACTAGAGTACTCTTTTCGTCAGTGCACCAGGAACTTTGTTGTGTTGGAGATTTGTGTTTGTCCTTTGTCCTCTTTGAATTCCCTTTCTCCAGGGATTAGTTTCGTCATTCTTGTCCAACGTTTGCAACTTGCAAATTTAACTACATTATTAATCAAAACACAGCTGTGTTGTCCGTCCCGTTTCTTTCCTGTTCCCGAGTTACAATGTCAGAATATACATATATACATATATGAATTTCTTTTAAGGGAATGCGGCATGATAATCTCATGGTCTCAGCGAAGCACATTGGTGGAACGACATATACATTTAAATATATAAACCGGGTGTACTTACTTGAATAATCATCCGCGTTTTGCCGCTGCTAGCTTTATGCCTGCTGCACGAGGTGGTAACTTTGGTGCGCCCTGATTTCACGAGCTTCAAGTCGTTCTAAAATGACTGATAGTGTTTTGATTATGCTCAGCATGTTCCTAATTGAAACCATATGATTATTTTACTAATTAAAAAGTTAAGAAAGTTTAGTTATTATCCGACTTATCGCAAAGATTGTTACCACTACATTACGAGCCCTTCTGGCCGTATAACACTACCTGCCCAAACTGGGCTAGTGCATCTTTTACGGATTTTGTAATAAATCCGTTCGAATTAAAATGGAACACCCGTATATATATGTATTTATAATAAATTATATAACATACGAGCTTTGTGAAATTTTAGTGCTGTTCGATGCCTAAGCTCATCATACGTCAAGTATGATGGATAAGTACTTTTTCATGCCCCTCTTCTATGTTGAAATTATTTTTAATGCTCTATTTGGATGCGTAACTGGACTACTTTAGTAAATGGAGTAGCTTGGCGATCCAGAGGATAGAAATAGAGAGAGGAGAGAGAAAAGATTGTGTGAAAGTTTGGGCTGTAATCCAACACCAGGATTCTTTATATTAGTTCTGAGCAGTAGTTAACAAAGCGTCCAGACTCGGCGCGCGGAAGACAAGCAAAAGACACTTATATTCAGCTCACTATTAATAAGATGGCCTTGCAATTCTGCTCGATGGAACACTGATAAAATCAATTTAAAATATATACAGATGATTTATTTTATTATCATCGGTACGTTGTACGCGAGATAACTCTCGAAAATAATTCTCTCATAACGCAGCATAAGCTGTTCTTCAGAGGCCCCGTGTCTTGCGCTAAAATCGATAAGACAAAAAGTTTTCGATAACTCACCGCGTTACACGAGTGGAACGCTTCGTCGAGCGCCAGGACACCGCCCCTCTGCTTCAAATCTTGGCAGTTGCACCAGACATGTATCTTATGTAAGCTGCCGTATTTCCTGGAAAACAAGATTTTCTACTTTGCCCGGTGTTTTGGCTTGTGAACAAAGGCCACAACACTGAGCTTTACCAACTGATTCTCATGCGGTGGCTCACGGCTGAAGTTTGCCTTTTAGTTAAAGTACCACAGGAAGCAAAGTGTTCACAACCAACTTCCAAGTTGCTCGCCCCACGGTTACTTGATGCCCTCTCGTCTACCTCATAGACCATAGTTCAGTTTTCGAGCCACATGTCTAGGCCGTCGGTGACAAAACAACCAACATGATCCTCCACTCAGGTTTTCTTTGTCCGCTTTAGTTATCCACTCCTCTACCCGAGATGACCCACCTCGGTCACGCCGCTATTGCCAAAAAAAACGCTCTTGTCGGTCCCTCATCGCCGGCACTACCGGCAATTCTCTTCACGAAACCATCGGAAATCAGCCAATTGGGCAGCGGCCCGTGCACCGAGGCGATCCTTGCGCACGAACGGACTTCTAAATGAGACAACTTCCTTTCTGTGCCCTTTCTCGCCTGCCGGTGAAACAGCGCCAATCAATGGCAGTTTCCGTCGTTGCCTGCGGCAACGGAGACTCACTACAAACGCCGGCTGGTCGGTTCCCCGTGGAGAGACCCCCTCACTGTGCTACTGGGACAGCGGTGGCTTCCAACTATGCTTCGCCATCGCTGACGGACCAAGGGGACAGGCGGACCGAGCAGTTTCTAGCATCTACGCATATACGCATTTAGAGCTTTTTCCCCCTTTTTGTTTTGAGCGTGCTGCATTTCCGCATTTATCCTGGACTGTAAACGTTCACGTGTCTTGTTGATTTCTTCACCCGATGAACCGCCATGGTGTCCCGCTCACTGGACGACGTTCTCATCATCGGGACCCTACAACATTGAGAGAGCTACCACAACGTTTCTGATTCCCTTCATCGTCTTCCTCGTGCAGGAGTAGAACTGCGTCGGCTTGGGTACGACAGTGCCACCAGCACACGGAAGTCAACGACCTGCAACTACTTCACGTGAATTGCGACGTTGTGACATGCTTCGTCACGTTAGCTCCTGAACTGGTTAGACGAAAATTGACTCTGTTGTAGATTCGCTATAAAACCCGTGTCGTCTGGATTCTCCGAACGGGTTTGAGCTGTTACTAGATCTTCCTATTTACATCTCTTTAAAGAGATTTGTTTCACCGGGATACCAGCCAAGATATAGTTATCAGCAGTCTCCAGGATCTCCAACGTCCTTCCGCATGACCACAAGAAACACATCGTGTGTTACAATGGCGTAACCGGTTGTACAACCATCACATGTTCTTCCTGTAGAGACATATCCTTTGCGCCGTCCTTCTACTGTGTTACCTGCAGAAGAGAGGGGTGTGTTGGAAAAAGGCCCGTGGGGAGGCGTGAAATTACGTCAGCATGATGCGACAGACGGCTCTGTTGGCTGCCGGGTGTCAGCCGTGGCATATCAACGTGGTGGCGTTCAGCGGACAGCGCTTCGCCTATGCCGCCACCCCTGGCTGTTTACATCTACGAGGTGATTACTTTATCTTCCTCTTCTTGCGTAACTTGACGTTACGTAACGCTCGCGTTAACACAGTTAATTATGTATATCTCTTCCTGCCACTCCGGTACCAATGCCCGATAAACAAATATGCACAAAGCAAGTCTAGCACATCGTTAATTGGTGTCGTCATCCTAAGCGCAGGAATAATATACAAAAACTCTCTACTCTTGTTTACGTATAAGTGTCTGTGCGTCTCTACTTTGCCACCAAGCACGCGATGGACCAATCACTGCAATCCGCAGAACGCGTCCAGCAAATAAGGAGACGAAAAAAAACAATAAATTGGATGTCAGTGACTGCTTATTGCTCTAGACGTGCAAGACGTCTCGGGAATGTAAGTAAGTGTTTAGGAGCTTACGCATAAGTTAAAGTATAAAAGCTGCTATGTCATCTACAAGTTAATACATCGAGTAATTGGTCGAAAATGCCATGAAATCCAATAGTAATTCTTCACACAACTTAAATCTTTCAATTTAATTTTACGTTTTTTTTTATGGTCCGGAATAGCGTTGTTTATATGTCAGATTTCAATCTCTAAATCAAACGAAAAAAATGTGGATCTTTTTTAGTAGAGCTTGTTCTGACTATCCTGTGTGCAATTTTAAAAGCATCGAACGTATATGAGCTGTATAACTTTGGTTAACTTTGATCGCCTTTGCACCAAATCGAGACGAATGAAAAACCACCAGTCAGCCGAAGGCCGGTTGAATGCGAGAGAAGGAAATGTCTGCGTGTCTCATCGGGTTGGTGCCACTGTCACGCTGCTCGTACTTCATACATTATACAAAAGACAGGGTGTTGGCTGCAGACCTAACAGAATTGCCTGCGGGCAAGCTTCAAGCACGTTTGCTTCCAACATGATGTATCGCTTCGAACACGACAGCAGACAGTCTTTGGATGACCAGTATAACATACATGGAAGAAACACACCTCAGTGAGACAGTGTTTGCAGACTGCATTTTGTACGATGTATGATCAATGTGACCACGGCTTTGTTTTGCTCGCTCTAATTCGCTGATGTCCCTCGTTTGACTCTTCCCAGATGGACAGCTTTAGCGGCGAATTCCGCCTCCACTCCATCATGGCCGAGCACAAACGCACCATCACGGGCCTGGACTGGCACCCGACGCGCGAGGACTGGCTGGCCAGCGGGAGCCTGGACCCCAAGCTCTGCGTCTGGGACGTGTCCAAACACCTCCTGGTGGCCGTCCTGAGCGAACCGGCCTGTCCGCCGTCTTTGCTGTCCTGGAAGCCGGACGTGCCCGACGTGCTGGTGTACCTCGCCGGGCGGGGTCCCCTGCACGCCTGGACCGTGCCCGGAGGCGAGAGCCGTAAAGAGTCCGGAAGGGACGCCGTGCCACAGTTCGCCAGCGCCGTCACCCAGATGACGTGGCACCCGCACGTGGCGGGCAAGGTGGCCTACGGGCATCAGGATGGCTCCATCTCGGTTCTTCAATACGGTAAGACGATCTTCCTCTCACACAAAAAGACTAATTGTTTGCACTATTTTTGTGTGTTTTC
>JAZHYW010055415.1:0-19123 GCA_037355805.1 Ixodes ricinus | reverse complement strand
ATGACGCCATCGTTAGTGGACATCCGACCCGCCCCAAGCGGCAAACACGCCAATTAGCTCGACGATGCGTGCAATGTATAGCGTCGCGCTCCTCGTGAGACAGCTGCAAGACGCGCTGGCGGCCAAGCTGACGCGAGGTAGGTGGCGCTGCTTTGAGCCACTAGTGATGACGTCAGTCGGCAGCGCCTCGCCTTCTAGAGTTGTAGGATGAATAGATCCCTGAGTCTCATATTCCAGGGTGCGAGCATAGCCCCATCGCGTGTTCAGCTTACGACTCCCCGTCTCCCATTTAAGCCTCAGTCGTCACCTGATCGCTTCATCACCTACGAAGACGAGTCTGCAAAACAGGTCACGCAATATCCGTGGTTCAAATGCCTCCGTGACGTCGTACCTTCTTGAACTCATGGTTGTCACGCGGCATTCCAAACACGTATCTCACAGTGACTCGCGTTCAGATCTGTATGCAGACTGTGCTTCCTTTATGATACAAACTCTTTTCCTCAAGGGCGCAGCCATCTTGGATATCGTCACTTCTGGTATGCGGTAAAACATCGTTTTGATCTCTCCACGCCGCTGGAAGGTGCACATGTTTACGAAAAATGCGTGATTGTCGCGCATTCTTGTTTTGCCTCACCTACATGTTCTCGCATACTGCAGCTTAAAATGTTTTATTGTTTTTTTCGTCCCGCATACCAGATACGGAACCCACGTGACTGAGAATGACAGCAAACAGAAAACGTCTATGTACCGAATGAAAGCGAAAGCTTCCGGTCTTTGTTTTGAAAGAGCCGTTATTGCAGCCTGCAAATGTAATCTGAATTTATGTATATTTCCTTCCGTTCGAAAATGGGACAGTGTGTATCAGTTCTTCTGCGAGAACCCGACATACGGTGTGTAAACATCGTTAATCTCGTTGAAAGCGAAGCCATCTTCGCGTATACGCTCGGGCGCCCTCCACATTGCGTACAGCTAATCTGGCGGACATCGGGTATGGACTTTTTTCTCTCGCCCTCTCCCTCTCTCTCTCTCTCTCTCTCTCTCTCTCTTTCTCTCTCGAGCTGAAGTCGATATCGGAACGGCCGAGTGCCTCGGTTCGATTCGCTGGCTTCCCGAAACTTCGAATTGAGAAACAGAAGAAAGACAAAGCCCTCTTTCGTGTTTGCTTCCGGGCTTCGTGGTCAAACCGCAGGAAGGTAGCCACACGAAGATTGCTTTTAGATGTCGTGTCACGGCATTCCCCTTAAAATAGTGTAATATCTGAGAAAAAATCAATATAAAAAAAGACTTTTAGAATTCTGATTTATTAGTTTAGTATAGAAGGACAGTGGATTATAATTTAGCTTTGTTTTTATTGGTTATGCGCCTTTCTGGTAAATAGGAAAGGCTGGAAAATGTCTTCAAAAAATTACCTACCCAAATGACTCAAGCTTTTTTTTTTAAGGAAGCTTGGCGAATGTGCAGATGAAGTGTTGAAAATAAAGAGTCAATTAGTTGTCATTTTAAATATGTCAACGTTTCGTTTTATTATTTTTTTAAATACCCATTAGACGCTGGGCAATAAACATTTATCTAACGAGTGTAGAGAAATAAACAATACTTATATAAAAAAACGTTTCACCGCTTTTATTTACAAGTGGCAGACTTCTTTACGTGTAGGTATAATGTCCACGGGACATTGAAGCTAAGCACATAATTTTTATCACACTCTTTATAAAAAAAGGATCTTTAAATTGACGTTTAACAGCGGAACAGACCCCACCACACCAGTAGTTTTGATGATGAAAGACGTAGAAACTGAAAATTACGCATCGTGCGATGTCACACAGTGAAGATCTGCAAGAGCGTTCAGTTCAGTATTTGACCGAGGTTATTATTTGGAGGAAAGAGAGCCAATCTTCTTCGCAGGCGGTTCTCAGCAGAAGCACATCCGCCTGCTGAACGACAATCCACCGGACGATGACGAAGCAGATCCCCGGATTGTCGTGGCTCTGCGCTGGGACACCCTGTCCACCAGCTACCTCCTGGCGGCACTCCCCAGCGGACATCTTTTCCTCCTGGACACCTCGGCGGACACAGTCCAGGTGGTCACGTCCTACTCCTGCCCCAGCCGTGCCACAACCATCAGGATGGTGTCCTGGGTGCCTGGAGCAGCTGGCATGTTCGTCACGGGAGGCAAGTTTACACCTCCTTTTGTGTCGTAAGGCCGCTGTCTCGTAGGACCACTGATGGCCGTTGAAAAATTGTGTGTCGCAGGACCATTTTGTATCGTAGGACCATTCTGTGTCGTGGAACCACTGTGTCGTAAGACCACTGAGTGCCGTAGGACCACATCCTGTCGTAGGACCACTGTGTGTCATAGGACCATTGTGAGCGAATCAAGTAGCGCCAAATGTGCATCGTCATAGTGCTCGTCGTCTTTGTGCGTCACTGGGGTAGCCGGCGTCATCACCGGCTACCCCAGAGTGATAAAAAAACTACGCCAACTTGACTTAGCAATATAAACAATTTAATCAGACGTTTCGTCTCCCCTGCGGGAGACATCATCAGTGCGTGTTCAGGGACACGAATGAGTGGAGTACAGAAACCAGAAGGCTATTTAAGGGCATCCGCGTACACTTCTGGAAGGGGACCTCGCTTTGCATTGCAGGCGGGCGCGTCACTACGAATGCACCACGACTCTAGAAACTTTCGTGGGCCCCACCTTTGTTCTCACGCCCAAGTCACTGCCCTCTGAAGATCAAAACTGTGACCCTTTTTCCAGCAGCGATCTACTATAGTTCAGTTTTTAGCCTTCTGGTTTCTCTACTCTTATTCGCGTCCCTGAACATGATGTCTCCCGCATGGGAGTCGGAACGTCTGATTAAATTGTTAATATTGTTAAGTCAAGTCGGTGTAGTTTTCTTTATCTTTATAAATCCCGGCTTTTGGACCATTTTTACGCCAGAGCGTTAGGCACCAACAAGAGGAACCTAGCTTGCCGATACATAACAACGCATGTAGAACATTTGGTTTTGAATTTTAGTTTACTTTTTTGTTGCGCCCGCAGACGCCGGATCGGGAACTTTACGAGTGTGGAACGTGTCCCGGGACGCACCTCTGGAGAACATCCAGGTACACGGCAGCGGCTTCCACACGCTCTGTGCGTGCCCCGGCTTCGCCGTGCACGGCCGAGATGACGGCTCCGGGGGACAGGGCGACACGACAACGCGGCTGCCGCACCATGTGCGAGTCATCTGTCTATTCCGGGACGGAGGCATTGGGCTGTACAACGTCCGCAAGAGGTCTTGGGATTTCCTTCGGGACACGGTCTGTTACACTCGTCATCGTGAACTTCCAGAAACCTGCAGTTCTTAATGTTTCGTTGATGCTTATCTTCCATGAAGAGTTAGATATTGGCAAGACCTCCCTGATCGGTAAACGATGAAACTCTTTTATTGGACATAATATACTTAAAACTCAAAACTAGTAAGGTTAAACGCAAGCAAGAAGCATGATGATTCTGTCTGTTGTTGTTAAAAATTCCCTACTTCTAAATTCAACAGCGAGGGCATGTTCCTAGGAAGAATACCTGAAGGTCCTTGCTGTTTCTTAAATTTTAAGTGATATTCTTCTACATTAAATTTATGCATTACTCATGTTTACTCAAATCAGCTACTGTCAATCAACATTTGACAAAATGCATATCTCGTGTATAAAACAGATTCTCACTCCTACTAGCTTTCTCACCATAGTTCGCTTCTCGGTACGGTACGTACCGAGAAGCGAACTGGCGGTGAAAAACTCTTAATTTTGACCAAAGTTGTTTCAGAATGCTTTCTAATTTGTTACTTTGTTGTGAAGGGAATATCGGGCAGAAGATTAGTAGAATATTTAAGGCTTATTATAAAAGACCAAACACACCCGAAGGAATGAATTTTCTTGCAGTGGTAAAGACGAATCCATTTCTTGCACGCGATCAATTCCGCCCTGTCCGTCTCTTTGTAAATATTGGCGTCTGTGAGTTTTCTTCTTACACACCTCATAGACTTCGTAGCCGAGGCACGTATCCAGGGGGGGGGGGGGGCGGGGCCGGGCCTCTCCATGCCCCCCCCCCCATGGCCCCCTGGATGCAACCGAAGTGTAGAGCTACGAACAGGCACGTAGCCAGGATTTGTTTTTTTTTTGGGGGGGGCGCCCCCCCCCCCGAAATCTTCCATTTTGCTGGGACTTCCTCTCCCCCTCCCCCTCATACAGCATTTTGTCATGGGCGGCCCGCCCCCCCCCCCCCCGAAACAAATCCTGGCTACGTGCCTGTTCGTAGCTCTACAGTTCGGTTGTAACAAAGAGGAAGCCAGCATCTACTGCTCTAAAGGAGCATGAGTGGAACACGTTCGTTGTGTATCAAAGCCGCGGGCAGATTAGAGCAACCCCTAAAAACACGTTATATTTCTTATCTACACCAGGGCTGTGACAATATATAATAAAATTGTATGGCGAATTGCTGAGCAATTGTGTTGCAGACGTGAAACGTTCTAGCTTCACGTCATATCACGTCCCGTGACATCAATTTCCCCGCTAAATTTAGTGGGGAAACTGAATTGGTGTGTAGGTCACGTCACGTCCCATGATGCAACACTCCGCACGTTGCATTATGGGACGTCACAGGCCACGGCTTCACGAAATCTGAAGAAACTAGCCAAAGAACATTTCGCGTTAAAAGGGCAGCATTTTATTATGCTGGCTAAAGTAATCGGTTACCTTTAAGACCTATAATTAGCATTCACTGCTTGGATTGTGCTCCACCGTTTTGATTTGTGTCCGGGACCTGCGTGCCATGTCTTTTAGTGTTGTCACGAGGGGCAAATATCTTAGTTAATTTGCTGTTCTTGTTCACTGGTCTAGGCTCACACGGAGACCATCTTCGACTGCCAGTTTAAGCCCGACGACTGTAACCTTCTGGCCACGGGCAGCTACGATGGGACTCTCAAGATATGGAACATCGAGACTATGACCCCGGTAAAACTCCAGTTTCTTGGTTACCGATCGATTCATCCGTCTACACCTTCAACCTAAGTCCGATGAAGTCACAGCTTCGATCCAGCCAGAACTGGCCAATACTCAGAAATTTAGCCAGGACAAGTTGATTTCAATTTTGTTTTTCATGTTAGAGTTTGGACAAGTTTGTTCACCCTCATGGCTAGGACAAGAGGAATTAATCTGAATTAAACTCTTCTTCTATAAGTGGCCGGCTTAATGCCTATACGGTGCCTCTACTTTACCCCGAAGCACCTGGATGAACAAATCGCTGAAATCTACGAAGAGAAAACTCGGCGAATTATGAAGCTAAAATTGGGTTTAGATCTTGCGCTGTGAGAGCTGAGCGTGTCGTTTTACGTGCGTAGATGAACCGCGAAGCAGAAAGTCTCAACATAATACTCCGTGATGACCTGCGTTTTATTTGAGCTGTGAGTGACTATAAAAGTAGCCTGATATACGGGACATGATAGGCTCAGGTTACTCTGATTAAAAAATCGGTCTTTCATCGTGCGCCTCATTAGTAATGCGCGAATGATTTTGTGCGCTGCCTTGTCTGTCAGGTGCTGTCCTCACCTTCCGTGTCGGAGCACCATCTACTGCGTGTCGTGGGCTCCGGCGGGACAGGACTGCCTGGCCCTGGGAACGTCGAGGGACGGCGTGCTCATCTGGGACTCCGCCAAGAACGTGGCCAGGGCCACATTTCTCGACGTACGACCCCGCGTATTGTCTGTGTAAGACGAACGCAGGGGCATCTGCGGCCGCTGGATCGGAACGGCCTCAGCGTTTCGGTGTTGTGGCGATTTCAGGACACCGTTGTGGTTTGGGGTGAAAGTTGCACCAGGACGTGCTGAAAATTAGCGGAGATATGGAAGACCAGCCGCAAAACAAATGTCGCACGGAACGTCAGTTTTCATACAAACTGCCTTGGACATGAAGTAATGTAGGAACGTATGCAACTAAACAAAATATGGGCCTCTTGATGTATAGCTGTCCTAATCACGTAAGGCAGTCAATGCTCAATGCTGCAGGTGTAAACATGACGCTGCTTTTTATTCGTAGCATGGAAAGCACACTGCAATCTACTGCGTCGCCTGGAACCAGACAGACTCGAAGAAAGTTGCTTCGGCCGGAGCTGACGGAACCTGGTGAGCTGCAACGAAGTACCATCATAGACCGTCCAACCGTTGTCCGCCATTGTACACTTACCCTCTTATGTTCTTTGCTTCAGCATGATCCACCAGGTGGACGGAACACTTGTGCAGACGTTCCATCATCCGGGCATTGTCTTCGGATGCGACTGGAACCCAAGCAACGAGTAAGTTTTCTCATAAACTATTAGCAACAAGATTCCCCTTCAGCATACCGAATACGACTTGCTATGCTCTGCTTCACTTAAAGGGATGCTAAATCGAAATTTGGAGCTCATAAAACAAGGCTGGAGCAAAAAGGCGGGATGCTGCGAAACCCAAAAACATCACTCATACAACGATATCTCTAACGGATCGCCGTACTTTTTTGGAAAAGAAGTGCGCGGTTGGAACAATCGGCCGGCGAGGCCGGCGAGACATGTAACGTCGCGATTCTCATTCCCTCTCCTCTCAACACCTCCTAGAGGACAAGTCCGTAGTACTATTCTCGTGACGTCGCAAAGGAAGGCCATCGGGGGCGCGCGTCAGAAGCGAAGGCAACGCGCGTGGATCGACCGTCGTAACGCGCTTTTAGTCACATACGCGCGTCTTGTTAGCTAAAATGAAAGCTGCACATAGCAACGGGGCTAGAAAACATTTTATTACAACGGCAAAATATAACACCGCTAAGTAATCGGGATGAAGTGGCACGAGGTATGCGTATAGATATCTACAGAAAAATTATTGTTCAAGTCAAAAACATTGAGCCACGCAATTATTGCTGTAGGAATGCATATGTTATGCCGAATTACTTCCACAAAATGGCGAGGCAAGCAGCGATTGGACACAGCAAAATGGATCACAGTAAAAATCAGCTAGGTTGACGTAGTCAACGCCGACACGGCTAAACAGGCGGTCACTCTCAATCATGCAAAGCGATGTCAACGGATGCAGTCACTGAATCCTTGCGTGATACACCGGTCCACATGGCAGAAATAGAGTAATTTCAATCGAATGACATTATGGGATCGGCAAATCAGCTCGCGACGCTCGTTTAGTCACTCAGGATCGTGAGCTGATTCAATCCCATAATATCATTGAATGAAAAGATAATCACTTTTCCGTGTGGCATGGGTACTAAACTTTGTATTTACAGTCAACTAATCCACTTCTCCCTATGCGATCGAGCTGCGTTAGAACAAAATATAATTTATTTTTATTCAGTAACACTATTACCTTAATACAGCTAGGATTGTAGTATAAATGCAGTAACGGCAATAAAATGACATTAGTATAAATAAACACATAAGAACAAACAACGCACTTTCAATAATCGCGCATAAACTTGTTATTCACCTTTTAGTGAAAACTTGAATGTTACCACGCATATTTACAAATGTCGACGCAATTGCACAAGATAACGACGAAGAACGAGATTCCATTCTATCACGAGTTTAAAGCCACCGACAGCAGCACTCTACTCGCATCCTACGTGATCAACAAAGTCTGTAAATAAGAAGTACTTTCTCTCTGTCGCGCTGAGAGGTCTATCAATAATCGACCAGTGTCATCGTTGACCAGTTGCCACACTTGTCACTCACATTGTAGCAGGACTTGTTCCGCGAATCCACATAAGCCGCCGTAGTATCAAGAGAAAACAAAACAACCACACACGAGAATAGCGGTGGAAGCGTGGGATAAAAGGCTTATCGTCGTTGACCCATCTCTTGCTGGTGTGTGCTCCCTGAGGCGGTGGTTGCATTTTTTTCGGTTCCCTCTCTTCTGAAATGTCTCGAAGTTCCCTTCAGACAGTCAGCAACTGACACGCATTGTAAATTTACCAGAATCGGAGCCCGTATGTGGGAAGAAAATGTCGCTGCCGGAGCCAGTTCATTCGAAAAGTGTGGGGAGCTGCGGGCTGCACTGTGGTCCGCGGTTACAGGATAATCATAAATTTTAATTTGGTACTTTCAACCTTGGTAACGCGTTGTATATTACGTTCATAATATGTATACAATACATTATACAAGACTGCGCATTCAAAACGTATATTAATGACGAACAAATGCGCTCGAACGGAACCACGTGACCTGAGTGAGCAGACGACGCGGCCGGGGTAAAGATAACCAGAGGGGGCGCCTTTTCTCGACGTGGCCTCCTTTCTCCGGCCATTGTGACGTCACGACTCCAGAGCACTATGGCCTTGGCTTTTAGGGGATGTTGCTTCTGAGCAGGTGAACCGAAGCGAGGAGGAGAGAAGCGGAGGCCGCTTCTCCTCATTCTCAATTGTTCGAAGAGAATCGTGACGTGGCATTCCTCGCTTGATCGCGCCTTTCTTTTCCAAAAGTACGGCCATCCATTTGAGATATTGATGAATGAGTGTTGTTTTGGAGTTCGTAGCGTCCCGTTCAACGCTTCTGAAACCTCTTTTTTCAAAATCCAAATTTCGGTTCAACATTTCTTTAAGTGCAAGCGTAGCGGAAGGTACAAGAATGAGCCCGGGCTTCCAACGTTTCTGTTGCGGGGTTCACGACCGCAAGCTCGAATGAAGCTTAAACTTAATTAAAATGTTCTAAAACCTCGCTCGATCCGCGAATGCGTCAAAGCGCCGAACGTATCGGAGAAATTTATTTTCTGTTAGTTTGAGCGTTACATTTCAAATCTCGACGAACGGCATTTTAACTCCCTTCGTAAAGCACATGGCAGCTTTTGAGCCGCCGTAACACCGCCAATACGTCACGCAAAAGACAGTTCGCAAACATTGTCCGAGGCGCGTTCGTATGACGGTCACACTGGTCATACAAAAACCATCTGTGGACATCTTCGAAGTATACACAATATGTGTACGATGCAAACATGCTTGATTGAAGCTTGTCCGCAGCCTAATTCTGTCATCAAATCTCCAGCGACCACCGTGTCCCTTGTAAGATGATGTAGGGGCAGTGTGACAACAGCTTTAGGGCATAGCCGATGAGGTGACTTGACGAGGACCAACGCATCTGTTCTGTCATCCTCTTGCGCAGAAACATCGTAGCGACGGCGTGCGAAGACAGCCTGGTGCGCATCTTCTACCTGAGCATGAACGGAGGCGTTCCGCTCAAGACCCTGGCGGGACACACTTCCAAAGTGTTTCGCGTCAAGTGGTCCCTCTCAGGGACGGTGTCCTCTGCAGCACCTCGGACGACCGGTGGGCACGACTCAAGCTCCGTTCTGTATAGTCGTCGATGCAACGTAAAGTCACAGTTGATCATTGACTTATATATCCGGAATGTGATTTTTTACGGTCGCTTGATTACATGCCGCTTCGCTGCGGCCTGCCGCTTCACTGCGCCCTGCCTCTTCGCCAGGGGTGAGTAGAAAGAGTGATCTAGCTGAGTTTCTGGAGTTCTATATGCATAGAGCTGCAGACCAGCGGACACGAGAGAGACTTTTGCGTTGCTCGGGCCTCGCGCCGCTTGTTTGCCGCGTTCGCTGGTCAGCGTCACCAAGTTCAATACTCCTTACTGCTTTGAGAACACTTCTGTAGCAAAAGAGGCACTCGAGAGACCAATTCGGAACGGGAACAAGAATCGAGAATATGGGTATCTGTCTTCTGGTCCTATGGGAGTTAAAAATACTTGGTGTCCACGTACACTTGACTTCTCAGTCCGCGTCACTGGTATTATGGTCGCTAAGGCCCATCGCACCATGGGTTTTGTCTCCCTTGTGTCCAAGCCATGTGGCGGCTTTCCACACGCCGTACATAGCGACCGTGCTGCCTACAGCACGATCGCTGTGGGCAGCACGAGACCCGGATTGAAGCTTGCAGGATGGCGATCCCTCGTGCAACGACGGAGCATCGCCCGTATGCGTCTGTTGTTCCGCGTGGTGAACGACTCGCTATCTGAAACTATATCTATCCAAAGCCGTACGTGTGAACACACGCACCGGCCAACCTGAACGATTGCACTCCCGTACGAAAATACATGGAATCTCACAAATCCCCGCAGCCATCAGGAAGTTCCTCTCTGTTCTGCTGAGGGAACGTCAGGCTTTTCCGCGGGACAGGGAGGGCGCCTAGGATTGTGTACGAGGTATGGCCACCTCTTGTATGTAAGGGGAGGTCCATAATGCTTCAGCCCTCTTCGCTCTGGTCGCCGTCCAGATGGCATAATGTACAGCAAGCTTTTTATGTGTGCACGTGCGTGCATGTATGTGTGTGTTTGAGTGTGTCTATGTGTATGTATGCGCACGCATGTGTGTTTGCGTATGCATGCGTGTGTGTATACGTGTGCGTGCATGCGTATATGTGTGTATATGTGTGCGGGGGGGGGGGGGTATATCCTTTTATACATTGTATATTATAGTCACTGTAGATTTTAATCTACTCGGCGCAGGAGCTAGCAGGCGCACCTGCGTAAGGGTCCTAGCCTGTCTGCATAGCTTTGCACACTGCCAAGTGGATACTAGAAAATGTGCAAATAAAAAAATGAAAGACGTTTGCAAATCTCTGTAATGCCAAAGTGGAGCACAACCCTTGAGGAGGAGGAGGGAGAAGTACAGAGGTAAGAGTATGCTCCTCCTCCTTCTCCGTACCCTCTCCTCCACCATCCCTCCTCATCTTCCTCTTGTCCTCCTCCCCCTCCTCCTCATCGTGTCCTCCTTCTTGAGGCTCCATACCCTCCCCCTCCTCCCACAGTTTCCCCGCTAAATTTTGCTGAAAAATTTACGCGACGTGACCTCAACACCAATTCAGTTTTCACGCTAAATTTAGCGGGGAAAATGACGTCACATGACTTGGTGTCACCTAACCTATGGACAAATTCAGTTTCGTCACCAGATTTGGCGAGTAGAGTAGACGTCACGTGACCTCAACACTCAATTCCATTCCCTGCTGAATTTAGCGGGGAATCGGGGAATCGAATTGGTGTTGAGGTCACGTGACGTCAATTTTCCCGCTAAATTTGGCGCAATTACGCCAACGCCGACGGCGACACCGCGAAACCCGAAAATGGGCGCCTAAGAGCTGCGCTCTAGAAACTATTTTTAATACTATGATTAGATAAAGCAGGAAATATAGGGTCTATTCACTGGACGCCATATTTGTGGGTGATGTTTAGAGCGCATGCTCAGAATGCGCTCACATTAATAGGCTGCGAAAGAGCGGCAACCTTGATGGTGTGAGTGCACGTTCCAAAACAACTGCGGAAGTTCGCCATCAGCACGCGCTCAGCAATCGCCCACACAGCTATGGCCGCCAGTGAATACACCCTATAGCCTCCTGGCAAACGCGCCAGCGGAAACAGTTCTTTATTTTTTTGTCAACTGGAACTGGCAAAATGCGTCCCACGCTTGCAGCACCATCCAAGTGTGGAACTACACGTGCGAGTCCGCGGTGCGGATCCTGCGCGGGCACGGCGACTTCACGCGCAGCGTGGTCTGGAGCCCCGAGCTGAGCCACCTGCTCCTGTCCGGGAGCTGGGACGCCACCATCCGCCTGTGGGACACACGGGACGGCTCCTGCCTCTGCCTCCTCTGGGACCACGGGGCTGACATCTACGGTCGGGGCACCCATTCGCTCTCCCTCTCTGCCGCCGCTTTCGCTCTAGCTTCTACGCTCTTGGGCAGTCCACGACACTCGGAAAGATATGGACATTCCTGATTCCCTTAAGGGGCCCTCTAATGACCGCTGAGCTTCCGACCTGAGCTATGTCATTACCGCACGAGTGGTTCGGGCAACTCGGAGACAACGTTTTGCTGATTATCACTGAGTCGCAAAATGTCAAGTCACTGAGCTGTTATTGCGCACGATTAGAACGTATTCCGCAGCCCGGTAGACAAAGATGACAGTGCGCAAAAGGCGCTCGGAATTGTCTGTAGTCGCGCAATTTATGCAGGTGAAGCGTTCTTATATTGGCGCAATTCCCGCAGGTCTGGCGTGCCATCCTCAAAGACCCTTCATCGTGGCTTCTTCGTCGAGAGACCTGACCGTTCGCATCTGGTCCATGCTACCCATGGCGTCCACCCTGTTCCTCAAGGTGCTCGCGGGCTGGGACGTGGACAGCATCGTCGCGCTCAAGGTGACACTTCGGTAGCGGGACCTTTGTACTGTACGCTCGATGCAACGGTGATACTGCGCTTCCCACATTGCAAATGTTCCAGAAGCAACGGGCAGCTATTACAATAAATCTTTTTGAGCAACACCGCCTAGATTCTTACAGGGCGTGCTTACGTTTCTCTATTATGTCGCGCTGACGGTTTGGTACAACACGTCCTGGATAGCACAGCCAAGGTGATGAATTTTCCGCGTCACCTATAGAAGGCTAACGCAGTGCACTGATTGGACACGTGCACTGTGGCTTCAACGTTCCGCTCGTGTTCTCAATAATTAGGACGAGTCTCATCCAAACGCCGACGAAGCATTATTGTAGGAGACGCCGGAAGTTCAACCAAATGACTTTGTTATCTGGGAGATGTTGTTTTATGCGGGCAGTGCAGGCTGTTGATTCGTTTCTTCTCTCGTACTCTTCGTTAATGAATTCGCGTGATCACGTTCACGCGGCTAATAGCCTGCCGCGCCCTGACAGCTAGTGCGTCGTTCGGTGCTGTGGAGAAGACACAATGCGAAAGCCTGTGCTCCGGGTGGTGTTGTTTAATGTCACACTGCAGTGCGGCCCATAAAACACTGTCAGTTGTTACGTCCGTCCCAAACGGGCAAACACTCCTTGTTAGTAATTTTTATGGCCTGCCTACACGGGAGGTCTGTTCTACGTCTTTCTCTCCTCTCGTCGTTAACGCAGAGTCATTAGCGCAGTATCCTTATATAGCATACTGCGTTAATGCACTTTTGTACCTGCATGTGTTTGTTATCTTGTGTTCGCTTATTTTCGAGTCTGGTGGGTCTCCGTAGCTGTTTCTCGGCACATCTATGTCATGCGTGGCGTGGAATGTTTCAAAACCTTCTTGATCTATAGGTTTATTGGACACTCATGACGGAATAGTACAGCCCGAGCGTTTCTAAAGCCACTTCCGCTCTCGTTTTGAGCGGCATCCGCAAACGGCCGTTGTAGCCTAAAGTACGAAAAGCGTTCACGAAGTTCTGTATTATTGTCGCGAAGTAATAGAGAATCAGCAATGAAACTCAGACAGGAGTTTAGTCTTTCTCACATGCCATTGTTATAGAACTCTTCGTTCGGAGTCTTCAGGGATCGCTCCACTTCAGCAATCACTCGGTCGACGTCCTTGAAATGCTTGAAATGCAATTGGTGCCACACTGGAAGCGTCTGCACCACCTAATTACAGTGTCATAGACTGGGGCGTTGTTCCTCGAACATCGCCACCAGCTCGGAATGAATCTCCTTGGCATTGCTTTCCTTGAAAGGGTGAAAACGGATCACTGCGCGTGCTTCGACTTTTCGGAGTGGCGGTGCCATCTTTGTTTCGACGCCCTCTTGGCGTTCCACGTTGCTAAAGTACACGATACTGATAGGGAGTGTTCACTGGCGGCCATATCTGTGTGCGTGGTTGCTGAGCGCGTGCTGACGGCGAGCTTCCACAGTTATTTTGCAACGCGATTCCAACCATCAAGATTTCCGGTCTTAGCAGGCTATTAATGTAATCTCGTTCCTGAGCATGCGCCCTAAACATCGCCCCCTCAAACATGGCGTCCAGTGAATGCCCCCTAAAGGCCAACGCGCTGCTCACAAACAAGCACCCACGAGGTGTGGGTGCACTGCGCTTGCGCAGAAACCAGGTTCGCGTCAAGTGGACCGTCTGCGCATGCGCCCTGCCGGATAGCAGCGCCACCGCAGCACCGTGACGTCACGGCCGCGTGTTGGTGTGTACCAAGTCGAAACTAGAGGGACGCGCGCTCGTGTTGATTCTGTTCGCTTTCTTTTATATTTTTGGTGCCGATAATGCAAACTTTATGGACTCCCTTCGTACATGGCATCGTGGCGCTATTGTGAGAACACGACACAAACCTTGAGACGGCCGCTTACGAGGAGCTTTCATAAACCAAAAACTTGCAGACGGTCTTTTTTATTTTTTTTTTTATTATAGCAGAATGCATACGTATTTTTAGAGAGTAGCTGCAAGTCGCCAAAAGCATGTTCTTTACAGGTGTCCGTGGACTGATTTTACGCAGACATATAGACGCTTTGCAGAAGCTGTGCATGGGCGCCGCCATAACCGACCTTCAGTTTTGTTTCCTCTTGTTCCGTTTACTTTTAAATTCAAATTCAAGTTGTTTTACTTCTCTTCGCACAAGAAGAGCGGGAGGAGGGGAAAAAAGCAGTACAAAACTGCTTGACAGAGCCCCTTCTTCCCCCAGCAGGAACAGCAACAGTACTTATTTACACCAATATCAAGAACAACAGCAATAAAAGAACAGTATTTCGCGCGCATAATTAATTTATTAGAATTTACTTTGGGGGACAAAGCGATAACGTATAAATTTATTATATACACATTCTTACGTTTGATACCCAATGATGCCATACTGTTTAATACTTTGGGGAGCTGAAATTGAAGAGTCTGATTCCCGTAGTTTGTTCTGGAGCGAGAGAGAGTCCAGGCACCGCCATGACTGTAAATATGTGACATGACACATGTGTGACTGTAAAGAAGGAAGAGAAAGGAGAGTGCTATCTCGGTTGGTTAATGCGGGTTTTGTATGCAATGACAAGTTTATACTCTAAAAAATTTGGGATATGGACAATACCTAAATTTTCGAAGAGAGGTGCCGTGTGGCTGTCATTTCTTTGATTGGTTAGAATATGAATTACCTTTTTCTTTAATACATGAAGACAATGAATATTTTTAACAGTTGTATTACCCCATACTAAAAACAGTAATTAAAAATAGCATTAAACAGAGCGTTATAAAGAACTCGTAGCACAGATGTTGTTTTATACTTATAAATTGTGCCTACCACCTTTGATAAATTATGCCTAGCACCTTTGATAAATTGCAAATTCAGTCAGAGTCTCTCGAAAATGTTGTGAATGACCTAAACAATCGGTTAAGGAGGAACAACCTTATTTTTAAGGGATTACCAGAGAGCGATAATGAAACTTGGAACCAAGCTGAGACAATCATACGTGAGTTCGTAACAAGAAATTTGGGGGTGAACTTGGGCGAGGTGGAAAGAGCGCATCGCATCGGTCGCAAGAGAGACGGTTTCCATAGGCCGATTATTGTGAAACTTTTAAACTTCAAAAGTAAAGAGGAGATACTTCGTAACGCTTCCAAACTGAAAAACGTAACTTCCCCAAAAGTGTCTATCTCGGAAGATTATTCCGATAAAACCAGGCTGGCGCGACAGAAACTGTGGGAGTACGCTTCTGTGTACAGAGACGAAGGAACAAGGTACAAAATTAAGTTTGATAAGCTATACGTAAACAACCAGATCTATGAGTACTCCCATTCCAGCCAAAACGTCTTTCAGCTCGGAGGGCGTTCCCCAGTTAGCGCTTCTAACGAATGACTTGCCCAAAGTTCTAGTACTGACATTGCACACTTACCCCGATTATCATTTTTAGTAGCCAACTTTCGAAGCATCATTTCAAAACAAGCAGAATTTGAAAACATCACCGTAAGCTGTCAACCAGATATCATATTTGGAACGGAGACTTGGTTATGCCCCGATATCAACAGTGCCGAACTTATCTTATCTAATACTTATAACATTTATAGAAAAGACCGAACGACACAAAGAGGAGGCGGCGTTCTTATCGCTGTTAGAAAGGATATTACTTGCTCGGTCATTGAAAACATTTCGCCTCTAGAAATGCTGTGGGTACGCTTGCAACTGGACTTCCGATTTCTGCTCCTCGGTGTTTGTTATCGTCCTCCAAATTCGCAGAATAATGAATTCAATGAATGTTTCTATAATTCCGTAGGAACCATAACTAAATCATTTCCTAATCACCCACTTGTCGTCGCTGGGGATTTTAATTTTCCCGGCATCAATTGGTCGAATCTTCAACTCCATGACAACTGTCTTAACCCACTTCAGTCCAGTGCTTTTCTTCAAACTCTACGTATCAACGGTCTTCACCAGATGGTTTCTGAACCCACAAGAAATAACGCCATCTTAGACCTATTTCTAACTACACATCCTCAGTGCGTGTTGGGCGTCAATATTATTGACCAGATTAGTGACCACAAGATTATTTCTGTCAATGCAGCCTTCCCTGTTCAACGCTCCACCAAGGCTCGGAAAAAAATTCACGACTACTCACGTGCAAACACAGTAGCCATAAACACAACTATGGCTCAATTCGTTATAGACTTCACGCGCAACTACGCATCACGCTCTGTCAATGAAAACTGGAACTTGATCAGAAGTAAACTTCAAGAAGTGTTGTCACGTCACATTCCTACCTTTTCAATAGCATCGAATCCGGCCTCCCCATGGTTCACCCGATCTATAAAGACACTCTTGAATAAAAAGAAGCGGCTCTTTCAAGATGCTACGAGGTTTAATACATCCCTACATTGGACAAATTACCACGCTGTTTCAAATACGTGCAAGCACGAAGTAAAAAACGCCAAGAGGAAATTTTATGGCCAGACACTACCAGATACTTTGCGATCCGACCCCAGAAAGTTTTGGCGTGTCGTTAATCCGAAAGAAAGGGACGCCCACCCAGATCTAACTGATGAGCATGGTGTGCCACTATCGGACGGCGACGCAGCCAACGCGTTCAATAACTTTTTTCCAGCGTATTTACAGATGAACGCTTTCCGTTGCCTTCTTTCGTTTTGCTTTCAGACAGCATTCAGCCTATGCCCCCTTTAATTTTTACACCCCAAGGTATCTCCCAACTCATTGAAAACCTTCGAGTCGGTATCTGTCCCGGTGAAGATCAAATTTCTTCAAAACTCTTAAAAGTAACCAGGGACTTGATATCTCCCGTTCTTTCACTATTTTTTCAGCAGAGCCTCGACTCTATCATTGTTCCTGCCGATTGGAGTCATGCTCAAATAACACCTATCCTTAAAGCTGGTCCATCATCCAATCCTACCAACTATAGACCAATATCCCTCACTAGTATACCTTGTAAACTCATGGAACACGTCTTATACACGCACCTTCTCGCTCACCTAGATCGATTCAACTTTTTGTTTCCAAACCAACATGGCTTTAGGAAAAATCACTCATGTGTCACCCAGCTATTCGAGGTCATTACTGACCTTCATGTCAACACTCATGACAATCACCAGACCGATATCATCTTCATCGACTTTGCCAAAGCTTTTGATACTGTCCCACATAGTCGCCTCCTCCTAAAGCTATCACGACTCCGCATCGAACCGTGCATTCTTAACTGGATCGCTTCCTTCCTTTCTAATAGAACTCAGTCCGTAAAAATAAACGCTTCTCTTTCTTATCAATGTTCAGTATCGTCTGGTGTACCACAGGGGAGCGTTCTCGGGCCTCTTTTGTTTTTAATATATGTAAATGACCTTCCTTCTTCATTAACGTCCACCATTAGGCTTTTCGCTGATGATTGTGTCATATACAGAAAGATATCCGATACATCCGATCATTTAATATTGCAAAACGACCTTGACAGGATTGGAACTTGGTGCACCGACTGGCTCATGAATATTAATGTCTCAAAAAGTAAACACATGAACATTTGCACATCGCCAAGTAGAACGTCTACCCAGTATTCTCTCCAAGGACGCAACATTGACAGGGTGTCAGTTTACAAGTACCTAGGTGTCCACTTTTCAGAAACGTTAAACTGGTCTCATCAGGTAGATTGCATAGTAGCAAGTGCTCATAAAACCCTCGGCTTCCTGAAAAGAAATATATATCTCGCACCTCCGTCCACTAAATTGCTTGCTTACAATTCGCTTATACTTCCAAAACTAGAATACGCTAGCGCTGTCTGGAGTCCTCATCAGGCATACCTCGTTGATAGACTGGAGTCCGTCCAGAATAAGGCAGCCCGATTTATTTCCTCTGACTATTCTTCATTCACTAGCGTCACGTCACTAAAAAACAATCTCGGTCTACATTCTCTTGAGAAACGTCGACGGCTGTCACGGCTATGTCTGTTTCATACCATTTTCAATAGCGCATCAACCTTTAGGCAAACATACTGTAAACCGCCCTCCTATATATCACCCAGAACGGATCACCAACTCAAGATCCAGCCGCCCAAATCACGCACACTATTATTTTCCTCATCGCCTGTTGTCATGTGCATTGGAGATTGGAACAATATGCCATATGAAGTAGTATCCGAGACTAACCTTGCAGCATATAAATTAAAATGTGAACAGTACCTCGGAATGAGCAGTTAGTAGCGGTCTCTCCCTTGACATTTATTTGCTTTGGACGGTGTTGTATATTTGTACTTACTCATCTTGATCTTTTTTTGCGTGAACTTTTGTTTACACCCATTCAATTATGTCGCAATCTATGAAACTCCAATGTTATATCATGTATGTGTTCTTTTTCCTGCTCTTTTGTGTGCACGCTTTCACCTGTGCATTTTTGTGTGTGTTATTCTAAGATGTAAATAGTGTATACGCGAAAATACTGTTTTGAATTTCTAATTGTATATTATGAATTTCCCCCTCATGTAATGCGCTCGCAAGTCGAGTGCCTTTGAGGTATTAAAATGAAATGAAATGCGATAACTTTTAAGCTATCGTACTAGCTGTTTTCGTCCCACCGCATGTACTCATTCAAAAAATACACCGAGCGTGATGCACCTTTTATACACTTGTACAACAATTACCGGGCCTATAACTGTGTAGGAACTTCATTATCGATAACCCTCTTACTCCCTTTCCGACCTAAAAATTACAGCCTTTGTTTTATTACTGTTTATAACTAACGAATTTAAAGTTGTGCACACATTAAGTTTTTCAAGAAATAAATTAACTTTTCTATGATTTCAAAAATGCAAGGTCCTGAAGAAAATATCAAGGGCAATTTCCTTCTGCCATGAAGCTGTAACTGTCAGCAAAGTCCGGTG